>CAUYSK010122593.1:0-44647 GCA_963575035.1 Avahi laniger
TATATCACCATTGTTTCTTAAAGCTGAATAGTACTCCATGGTGTACATATACCACATTTTATTAATCCACTCATGTATTGATGGACACTTGGGTTGTTTCCACATCTTTGCAATTGTGAATTGTGCTGCTATGAACATTCGGGTGCAGGTGTCTTTCTTATACAGCATCATCTGCTCTTTTGGGTAAATGCCCAGTAATGGAATTGCTGGATCGAATGGTACTTCTACTTGTATCTCTTTAAGGTATCTCCATATTGCTTTCC
Source organism: Avahi laniger (assembly GCA_963575035.1). Taxonomy (NCBI): domain Eukaryota; kingdom Metazoa; phylum Chordata; class Mammalia; order Primates; family Indriidae; genus Avahi; species Avahi laniger. Next base: position 264 of record CAUYSK010122593.1, read on the forward strand.
ACAGAGGTTGCACTAGTTTGCAGTCCCACCAACAGTGCATGAGTGTTCCTATCTCTCTGCATCCACTCCAACATTTATTGTTTTGGGACTTTTTGATAAAGGGCAGTCTCGCTGGAGATACGTGATATCTCATTGTGGTTTTGATTTGCATTTCCCTGATGACTAGAGATGTTGAGCATTTTTTCATATGTTTTTTGGCCATTATTCTGTCTTCTTTTGAAAACTTTCTGTTCATGTCCTTTGCCCACTTTTCGATAGGGTCATTTGATTTTTTTCTTGTTGATTTTCCTGAGTTCTATATAGATTCTAGTTATCAGCCCTTTATTGGATTTGTAGCATGTGAAAATTTTCTCCCATTCTCTAGGTTGTCTGTTTGCTCTTGTGACAGTTTCTTTGGCTGTGCAGAAGCTTTTTAATTTGATCAGGTCTCATTTATTTATTTTGGTTGTTGCTGTGATTGCCTTTGGGGTCTTCTTCACAAATTCTTTGCCTAGGCCAATGTCTAGAAGAGCATTTCCAACATCTTCCTCTAGAATTCTAATAGTTTCACTCCTTAAGTTTAAATGTTACCCAGCATGAATTGATTTTTGTGAGAGGTGAAAGGTGTGGATCCTGGTTCAGTCTTCTACATGTGGCTATCCAGTTTTCCCAGCACCATTTATTAAATAAAGATGATTCTTTTCCCCAGTGTATGTTTTTGTCTGCTTTGTCAAAGATTATATGGCTATATGATACAAAATCAATACACACAAATGGAAAGCAAATCTTGAATCCTAATATTGGCATCAATCGATACTTACAGACTCTCAACTATGTACGGGGTCTAGATAGGTATAAGACATATTCCTATCTCTAAGTGATTTATTGTTATTGCTATTATTATCATTTTCATCTAGTTGTATAACACCTCAGAGCTTATAAAGCACTTTCATGTTTGTTAGTCCTTTTGAGCCTTACAGCATCACCTGTGAGGTCCAAATTATTACCCCAAGGTTACAAATAAGAAAACTCGGCTCAAAAAGGTAAAGTGACTTATTCCAGGTCACATAGGTAGTAAGAGTCAGAGCCAAGATTCAAATACAAACATGTTTGACTTCAAAACTCTTGCCCTTCCAGCATATCAAGTTGTCAAAAGGCAAACTCCACTGACCTTCCAGTTTTGCTCAATAAATATTTGTTGAATGAGCAAGTGAATGAGGGAATGAATGAATAATGAGAAGAAGCAACTCATGTATTAGGGCAGATCCAGGTTGAGACTGACAGTGATGTATATATGTGTGCATGTGGGCAAAGTCCTTGGGCATATGAGTTGGCAGAAGGCAGTGGGGAAAGGAAGGAACCAGCTATTGCTGAGCACATGTGTGTCCTGTGTGCTAGGAATTTTGCTGGGAACATTCATAGATTCTATTTCATTCGCTCCTCACAACAATCCCGTGAGGCTGATATTATTTAGCATCCCATTACTAAGATGGGAAAACTGAGGTCCAGAGAGGTTATGCAACTTGCTCAATGTGGCAGAGCAAAAATTTGAACTTGTGTCTGTCCAACTCCAAAGTTGATACTCTTGCCCTGGGAACCTCCAATTTAAAAGCTGAGAGGAAGGAGCTTGTGGGAGTGTGTGTGGAGGAATGTAGACTAGCAGACATTGATAAGTACAAAACAAACTCAAGTCCTTCAGGCCTTGAGCAAGATGGAGGTAAATCAAGTAGTAACCATGATCTCAATATGGTTTTTGGATCCTATCGCCAGCAGGGTCAGACATATAAGAAGAGGTGGATGACAACTGGCTTCTCAAATGGGGTCCTAATGTCATCCTCCTTGCCAGGGATATTTTTAGCCCCAAGTGTTTGGTTGGAACCTTGAGAAAGAGAGCCACTTATATCCCAGAGGTGAGAGTGGCTGCTAAGATGATGGCAGGACCTGAATCAATCTCAGGGGTACAGTTTCCCACCCATAGCCTATAAATAAGCCCAAAGCAATCCCTAGGGTAAGGACTATTAACCCTCTCTCGGCTTATGAGTTTGTTTTCCTCTCCGTAAAGTAAGAGTACTGTGAGACCTCTAAGGGCTTTCCTAGTTCTGACAGCAAAGAATTATCTCCCTGTCTTCAGAATTCTTTACTCTTTCCTTTTACTGTCTCTCTATCTTCTGGGGATTTCTGAGGAAAATGATTCCACAAAAGACCTAAACCAGCGATTTCTTTGGCTCCTACCTTCCTGGAATGCTGGGAAGGAATCACAGTGTTGGAAATAAGCTCTTAGTCAAAGCATCCCATGTGTTCTGCACACATGGAATAAGGAAAATAAAGGAGGAAATAGGAGAATGAGCATGTCCAGAGCAGCTAAAAAGCTTTCAGGGCTGAGGGAACCTTTGGGGCATGGGGAAATGGAACTGGTGTTGCCAGAGGTTTTAGAGACTTTAGAAAACTTTGAAAAGGAATGCTATAATGTCCTGAGCATCTCAGCATTCATGTAAATGTATTTCTATAAAAGGGCCTGGGAGCTATTAGAATGTGGTGTAAGGCCAGGAACCCAAGAGTACAGGTTTTCCCTAGTTGTAGCGGAAGACAGAATTTTACTTGTAAATGACAAGGGCTTGGCAGGCAGGGCCAGTGGGTTGAATCTGAAGAGGCATACTCTGAAGCTCTGGGAGATAACTGAGGCATTAGGGGAAAGCCTCTTGGTTTTGACTGAGTTAAATAATATTGCCCTGACCCTTGAGGGGCTTTCCATGGTCAGTGCTCAGTGAAGAAGGGGGAAGGACCTCAGAACCAGAGAGGGTAGGTCTAGGTAAGATGCAAGAGAAGCCTTGTTAGGATGACCCCATGGGATGTGGGGACTATGGGACTAGTCTCTTTGAGGCCAGCAGTGTGTACTGTGAAGAGGGTGAAAGGAGGAACTGGTGTATATGAGTTTTGGGAAGTATTCAGTATAGAGGGCCTGGGAAAAAACAAGGCTCTGGGAAGAATGGAATATCTGAGTGCTTTGAATTAATGAGCCTGCCAAATGAGAATATTTGCATTTAAAAAAAAGAGCATGGAGAGGGCAAAGTCTATACCAAGGCATTACTAATGATAGATTTTCAGGTATGAATGAGGAGCAGTACTGGCAGAGTAGAGGGTGGGGAGGAGGGTAAATGTCAACATAGTCTGCCTGTGCATAAGGCCTGCCTGGCATGTCCTCCCACAAAAACCAAGGTGTAAAAGGCATACCAGTGCAAAGCATCATAGGTCTCCTCCAGCCCACTTGGTCCAGCTCCACAGGAATACTCTGTGAGATGGGCAGAGAATGGCATTTTTCCAGGAGGATTTTGAGTGGTGGAGTCCTTGGTGATGGTTCAGCTGAGGGAGAGAAGGCCTACAAAGAAAACCAACCAGAATTATTCAATGGAGGTGGGGAGCGGGCCAACACTTGACTTAAACAGCAGAGCTTCCAGTTTGAAATATCATCTGGTCCAGTCCCCAAATCCAAGCAGGGTTATACAAGTCATCAATAAATGCAAGCAAATGCTCAACTAGCAAGAGCCTAAAAGACATCAAGCAGAGGAGCAAATGAAAAGCAGGCAATTGATTTAAAGAAAATAGCATCTACATGTTTCTCCTTTCTAGGGCATTTTTGTGTGTTTGGTTTGTATTGAGATAGAGGGAGTGAGGATTCTGCATTTGCTAGACTTTAATCTTTACTCAGTGTGACACCTGGGGAAAATTATTTCATCTCTCTGAGTCTCAATTTCCTTATCTTCGTAAAAGGGAGAGTACCTACCATTCAGAATTACTAGGATGAAGAAATGAGATGATGCACATAAAGCACATAATAAAGCATTTTTAAAAGTGTGTGTGTGTGTGTGTGTGTGTGTGTGAGAGAGAGAGAGAGAGAGAGAAAGAGAGAGAGAGAGAGAGAGAGAGAGAGAGAGAATCAGATACCCTGCTAAGCATATTTATTCCTGCTATCTCATTCAGTCTTTACTCCACAAAGTAGATAGTAGCGCATTTTATACTAAGAAAACTAAGGCTCAGAAAGGGAAACTGAGTTGCTTAAGATCACATGACTAGTAAAGGGTATGTCTGTCTGAGTACGAACTTGCCATCTTGCCTTTCTAGATAAACAGAAAATAGTTCCTGGGCCCCTATATCATTCAAATTCCTCCTCAACACTCCTAACTCTCTACAGACACAGTACAGATTTCTTCCATCTCTAGCATTCATATCTAAAAGGATTGGATATGGGGAGCAGTTAACAGTTTGGATGACCCAAGGAAGGGTCTTTGTCCAGTTGCTAATCAAATTTTCCAAGGGCAGAGACCAGATCCCAAAGGCAGTTTATTCTTATAAACAGAAAAAGTTATTGTGTTGTACTGAAAATAGAGCTTCAGAAGTTATAAGAGATTCTACTGTATTCATCCTAAGACATGGTACCAAGGTTGCTCTTTATCGCTCCCCTTAATCCTAACTTATCTATTTTGTCTCATAGACAATAACTGTTAGAGGTAGAAGTCCCCTTACAAGTCATACAATTTAACCCCCTGATTGAACAGATGGGAAAAAAATTAAGGCCCAGTAATGCAAGGGACTGGGCCATTGAATTATTTTGATTCTTAATAGAAGAAAAGGGAGCTACCTACAGAGTATGTTGTTAACCTCTGTGATAAGATATTTGGGATACCTGCCCCCAGATTCTTTTTCCACCTCACTGGTCATAATGCCTGACAGTCCACCAATTTGAGCATCATTGTGGGAATGGTGGTTCTCCCTTCTTAATGAGGATGAAAACAGACACCCATATGAATTAGTCTAATGAGATTGCTTTCTAGACTGTACTTAGAGCTAGAGCTCTGGTTTGAGGGATGGAAGGGGCCCACCCTAACCCAGCATGACCACCTCCTGATTCGATTACATGTGAAAAGATTCTATTTCCAAATAAGATCACATTCATAGGTACAGGAGGTTAGGATGTGAAATACTTTGGGGAATGTGGATACAATTTTAACCAATAGAGGACAGCAGCAGAGGCCCCCAGAGCTAGAAAGGATAAGAAAGGTAGAAGGCAGTCATTTGTACTTTTGCTCAGGCCCATCCTGAAATAAGGGTACAAATTTCCATAGCCCCTAATGTCTTTAAAGAAAATCTACTACCTGGCTTCCCAAATTGGAGTTCCTATAGCTTTCACTTCATGATTTGGTGTGTGCGGAAAAACCTTGATATGGTACCCATTTTTGACATTCCTCTTCTTTGTCAAGTGGACTTGAAGGTCTTGATAGCAGAACCCATGGCTGGCAGGCAGCCTTGCTCACTCAGGAAGCTCCCTGCCCAAACTTCCCTTGCACTCTGCCAGGGGTCTATTAGGAAAGAGGAGCTAAACCAACCAGGAGTGTGAAGGGGTTAATGGAAGACAAGGCAGAAAAGAGGCCAGAGTGGTTGGCAATTTGTTTGCAAAAACCTGACTATTATTTCCTTCACAGCCTACAGGTTGTGTCACTAGGTATGAGATAGGTAGCAGCTAAGAAACTAGGGAAATTGGACCCAAAAATTCTCAGGAGACCCTAGAATGGAGTGAGAGGCAATATATTAATAGATTCAGTGGCACTGGCCTAAAGGCCAGAATGATTGTGTCCTGATCCTGCATATATTGGTGAATCACTCTGTGTATCCTTAGATTCTGTGACATCTACTTTTAATAACTAATGCAAATAGCTAACATTTATTACATGATGACTCTTGGCCACACACTGTTATAAGCATTTTTGTGTATTTACTCATTTCATCTTCACAACCCTTTAAGATAGGTAATATTATTACTTCATTTTAAAGATAGTTCCTGACTCATAGTATAGTTGTAATGATGAAATAAGTTCATACATATAAAGTGATGAGAACAGTGCCTGGGCACATAATAAGCACTGTGTAAATGTTAGTTAGAATTATTAGTATTATTATTCTCAATTTCAAGATGCAAGCAGTGAGGCATGGAGAAGTTTAAGTCCTCAATGATCCTTGATAAGACCCCATCCTCATCTTATGACATCATCCGCTTGAAGTTGTACCTCCTCCTGCAGTAACGTAGTAGCCCTAGGCTTGACCACAGCCAAATCGGGGCCAAAGCAGTCACAGTCACAGAAGCTTCTTAGCTCTGGAGGGTTGGATGACTAGACCTCAAAAATAAAACACCCTAGAAGAAGTCCACCAAAGCTCACAGTTTCCCTGGGAAACACAGAAGGACCTGAATTTATTTAGCTTACCAAGTTTTTCACTTTCATTTGCATATAATGATCCAATGCTATTGGCTTTTGCTGCTTAACGACGCATTGTTTTCATATCCATTATCCCAACTTAGCCTCAAAACAGACCTGTAAGGTGTCTGTAAGGTGAGGATGAGAATTTCCAGCAGGCAGAGAGGGCTGCTAAAACCCAGAAGAAGAATAAAATTTGTGGCAGAGCCCAGACTAGAACTCTCAGGTCCTACTTGTCTCCCAGTTTCTGTGTGTCATGGGAAATCCCTTCCCTTCTCCAGATTCAGTGTCCCCATCATCTGTAAAATGAAGTGATTGGACCTGATGGTCAATAGGAGCTCTGACCTATATCAATGTCCCCTGCCATTCAGCTTTTCAACTCTACTTTGTTTTTTCCCTTGGCCAAGTCCATGTCTGAACTGGTGTTTAACATCCCAGATGAAGCTAGCCAGCATCTCCTTGAAACCAGTAGAGAGCACAGGAAGGGTGCAGAGGAGAGACAGTGAAAAATGGAGGCATTAGTTCGAAACAAGGTAACCAGTCTCCCACTGGATTTAGAAAATTGCAGGCTTAGATGGGAGGAAAGAACTAAAGTTGGCCAAGGTGGAAAGATCCTCAGAAACTATTACCAAAAGTTTGGTTTTCATCCCTGAGGCCAAATGAAAAACAAGGATAAGTGTTTGAGAAAAACGAAAAACAAGTGTATTAATTTGCTGGCAAATGAGGATGGCAGACTCTCATCTTAAAAACCATCATCCTCCCTTTAAGTAGATATACAGGGTTTTTAAAGGCGGATATTAGCTTTGGTCTATTGCTGTTTAACTATAGCATCTCCGGTGAGATAATCTCGTGACCTCTGTCCTGATAATTCCGTTGAGCCATCTCCTGTGGTTTAGGATACTACAGAACGAAGAACAAAGAACACTCCTCCGCCCCTCTGATTACTGGCCTTGGGCATGAATGGGGGTTTTAATTCCTCAAAAAGGGTGAGGGATTTTAAAGAGACAACTCATAAAGTATTTTGCCCTTTTTCAGACCCTTGCTTCTGTTACAAAACTGTCTGGTCCTTCCTATAGATAAACTGAGAGTGAGAAAAGAGGAGGAAATGGCTCGAGGTCACAAAGCAAGTCAGAATAAAGATGAAACTAGAATCCAGTGTTTCCTGATTCTCAGACACCATTTCTTCAACTGTATCAGTCAGCTGATGCTTGAATTGTACTGCCTTGAATTGTTTCTGTGCCTGAACGTTTGTTCACATTTATAATTTACCAAGTTTCAATAACAGCAATGACAACTGCCACCACTTTGTGGATGCCCACAACATGTTATGAAAGGTACTAGCTCTTTTCATCCCCACAACAGTCCTCTTAGGTGGAGAGTGGTTAGCTCCATTTCACAGATGAGAGAGCAAGTCACATCTAAGCCTTTGTAAATCCAAAGCCTGTGCTTTTAAAAAATCCACAAGGCATCTCTGTGCCCAGTCGATATAACCCCCTAATAACGTGATGTGCTCATCTTGACCCTCTTCCTGGCTACTGGTAACCTTAGACATGTGGTGCCCAACTGCAATTATCAGTGAACGGAGTCATTACATATTTTTTGTTTGCTTGTTTGATTATTGGTCTTAAAACCACTGCAATAAAATTTACTCCCAACAATATTATACCAATTTTATGTCCTTAAAGCTTACTATAAATGATAAATATAGAAAAAGAATGGTTTTAAACACATTAGTTTTCTTCTAAGAAAAAGAAGGATTATCATTTCTGTCCAAATGGGGTCCAAGTCCTCTGAGAGTGGGATATGAGCGACAATAGGGACAGGTTAAGAACTACCAAGTAATCCATCCATGCCCCCACTACCACTCTCAAGAAGAATTTTACTTAAATACACTAAAAAATTACTTCGCCCTAAAATAATCTGGAGAAATTGTAGCATTATAATATACCCACTTACGAAGAAATGCTTAAAGCTCAAAGCCAAAGAATCCCTTCTAGTGTTTATTAAACATTCCTTCTCTTCCTTCTTTTATAGGAGGAAATTACATAATATTTCTTTGTGTCCATGATTAGGGATGCGGTGAATAGCTGCCCATCACCACTAAAATTAAACCCCCTGAAAACTATACACAAACCACTAGAGTCAAAAGTAAGAACTCAAATTTGAACCCAAATTCTGTCACAATCTGTATGACTTTGAATAAGTCCCTCAACATATCTGAGTTTGTTTCCTCACTGGTAAAGTGAGGATAATCACTCCTATCTTATAAGGTTACTGTAAGAATCAAATGAAAACAATGTATGTGACGGTGCCCTGCAAGGTGCTGAATATAAAGCTATCACTCAATGAATACTGGGAGAAGAATGTTAGTGAGCTATCCTAGGCCTACATTCTTCAGTTCATGTGACACAGTGTTGTTACTAGAAGATGCCTATAGATCTCTGAGACACCAAGCATACCCCTTCCCCTCCATAGGGAAACTGAGGTCCAACAAGATGAAAGGATTTATCTCAAAATCATACAGGCAATAGGGTGCAGAGCTAGGACACAAATCCAGATCTCCTGATGATCAGTCCAGAGGCTTTCCTTGACAGAAGTCTCTGGATCTAGCTTATGCTAGAAGAAAAGAGCAAGGGAAGGGGAGCCAATGCCAGGGATATGTCTCATCACCTAAGGAAAACAGGAGACCATGGATGTCTTAAACATGATTAAAAGACCTGGTCACTCCCCTGCCATTCCCAGAGCTTCAGGTTTTGGTGCAAGCCTGAATTGAGATGTGAATGCAGGAACTCAGCCCCAGGAAGAGGCAAAAGTCACCCATGGTTTTAGGATCAGTCAAATCCCCTGCACCTAACCACTGGGACCATTACTTCCCAGGCATTTCTTGCTGGAGGTGGGGTTGGGTGGGCCAGGGCATGGACACTTAGCTGTCTTCTGGGTTCCTTGAATGTTTAAAATGGTGATTTTAAATGTTTAAAATGGTGAAAAAATCAGCCTTGCCTGAGCACTGCAGACTCCAATGCAGGGCTTGCTGGCTTTGCCCTCAGCATCCACTGCACCCATTCCCAACTGTGGCTCCTGGAACTGTCTGGACTGGCTGAACTCCTCAGGCCCCATGCTGACCTCCTGTTTCTTCATCTCACTGGGCTTCTCCTCCAGCTTCTCCATGACAGCCTCAGTGGTGAACCTCCTTGCACAGGCCCGTAGCTCAGGGGATTCTCAGACACTGTTATCTTCCTTGAGGAAGCTGACCACGGTCTCAGTGTCTTCCTCGAGCTCCTCAGAGGAGGAGTGCTCCCTGGTGAAGGCATGGCAGCAGCGGCAGCCGTGGCAGTTCTGCTGCACCAGGTCGTCCTGGAACTCAAAGATGGCCGAGGTGTGGGCCAAGGTGGTAGCAGTGCAGGGACTGGCTAGGGCCTGGCCTTGTGTCTCCTCACCCTTGATGCTCATCTCGAAAGCGCATGAAGTCTGTGAGACCTTCCATTGGGGCCGATGGCACTTCCCCACAGGTCTGCCCCACAGTGTGGCCTCTGTTGCCGGGCATGGCAGGTTGAGAGGTAAGGAGGCCCAGGTGGCAGCATCCTTCAGGATGAAGCCATCACTGCAACCGCTGCAATAGGTTTCATGGTACTGGTGGCACAGCTGTAGCTCTTCACGGGAGAATGCTCGCCATTTGCGGGCCACTTCTGCCACGTTGTTGAAGAATTTGACTACGACACTGAAAGGCATGGCCTTGTCTCTGCACTGCAGTCCAGGGCTCCCCACATAGCTGCCCTCCAAGTCTCCTTCCAAGGTGGAGCCCTCCAAGGCAGCCTCAAGCTCCTAGATTCTGGTGTGTTCAGCCCATGTGTGCAGAGATCCACGGCCCCTGGGGAATATGTTTTTCAGGTACCTCTTGGCTCGTCTGGCACCACCAAGCTGCCCAGGGGCCTCCTCCTCCCGGGAGTCTTCCTCCACTTGGATGTCAAAGGCATCAAAGGGAAGCACCTTCTGGTTCGCCCTCTTGGAGGTTTGCACCAGCCCCTGAATATCTGTAAGGAAAGACTCCAGGTCATGGATGTGGCCTGCATAGGAATGGCAGAAGGGCTTTGGGGCCTCTTCAGCCTTCCTCATCTGGTAGATACCTGAGGCCCCTGCAGCTCCAGGGCCTTGCCATTCCTAGGAGGAGTATTCTTGGAGGCCCCAATTGAAGGCTTCAGCCTCTTGAACTTCATTCGATCCATGAATGTGACTTCGGGTTTCACCTCTGATGGCCTGGAGGTGTCTCCCAGTAAAATCATGGACTGGGGTCGCTTCCCCTGGCTAGAGGCCTCTTTTCTGCAGCTCACAAAATTCCAGATCTTGTTGACTTTGTTTTTTTTCTTGTTCCAACCACTCTCTTTCCTGGGATGCAAGCCACCCTGGTTATACTGCTTAGACTCCTCCAACTCCTCCAGCCCCTCCAGCCCCATCTGTCTAGTCAGGCCTTCTACCTCAGGGCAGTCCGGGAAGACCTGAGCCACATAACCATTGGACACCAGCTCTGAGAGGGAAGCAGTCTGGCAGCTGCCGAGAGTCTCCATGGTCGCAGCAGGGCACCACAGCACAGAGGGAGGGCTGGCCAGTTATTTCCAGCTGAAGGAGAGAGAGAAGAGGAAATGAGGAGGGGGACATGGAGGGGAGAGGTGGAAGGGACAGGGAGGAGGGGGGGAGAGGTGGAGGAGCAATGGAGGGGAAAGGGGAGGGGAGAGAAAAGCAGATATATTAGGCAAAGCCGCAAACAGGGTTCTTTATAGATTTGTAATAATCAAATACATAGAACAACTTCACTGCTAATAGTCCACCAAATCTTTGAAATCTTTACAGAGCAAAAATTCATTAATTTGGACCCCACTAGTTTTGGATCTGGCTCAGAAGTCACAGCTTAACCTGTGTACCAAGGAAAGCTTTGATTCCTATTTAAATGCATAACTGCATTTAAATAGAGAGGGGCATAACTTAAAGCTGTTATTATCGTATCCTGACAATTGAACAAATACATTTTTTAAAAAAGAAAAAAGCTGAAAAGTATCTCAGAAATCCATCACTTTGATCTTCTCATTTTATAGGGAGGCACTGGAGATCCAGAGAAGATATCTGTCTTGCCTAAACCACAAAGCCAAGGGAAGAGTACATAGGTATCATCCAGTCCATGATCCCCTCTCTCATTTGTTCCTCCATTCACTCAGGAACCCTGCCTAAGAGAGCTTGCCTACCAGATCACCCGCTCAGCACTGACCCTTCAGCTAGGTGCTGAACATCACTGAGATGAATCAGATACACACAGCTAGTCACTCAGGCCCACAAGCTACTGGGAAAGACAGGTGGATGTAAACAAATAATTACAATACAGCCTGATAAGTGCTCTAATAGATGTATACACAAGGGCATCAGAAGCTTAGAAGGTAAAAGGCAGGGGACAGTGGAGTGAGAGAGGGGCAGAAGCCAGGAAGAGGCAAACAGAGAGAGGATTGGGGCCCTCAAGAATGCTTCCCAGGTTGGCTGGGACTAAAAGTGGGAACTCACTCACAATAGAGTCTCTCTACATCCAGTATTCTTTGGCCCTCTGCCCTAAGAGGGAGAGAGGCAAAGAGAGGAAAGTAGGCACACTGAGCCCAGAACCCTAAAGACCACTTCTGCCTTTTTGGTGGTTTTGCCAGGGCAAGCTCACTAGCTCAGGGTCTGTTTGTTCCTCTTTCTCTGGTCTTCAAAGTTAACTTCACCTGACCTGGATCATGACTTCACTCTGTCCTTTCTGTACTTGTGAGAATAGCCTTCACAGAATCTGTTTGGCTGAGAAACTGTTCAAGTTAGAAGATATCAGAAAAATGTTCTAGTTTGGAAAAATGGAACCAAAAGAGAGCAGAGACTTGACCAAGATCATACAACAAGCCAGCAGCAGGCCGAGAATAGAAGCCTAGTCTTCTTTCCTCCCAGGCCAGGCAGAATCCTTACCTCTGTACCACACTGCTACCCTCCATCAAAAGTTTTGTTTCCCCTAAGTAGGCTGTCTTTCCCACTCAAGATGATAATAATAACATCCTAACATTTATAAGTGCCAGGCACTGCACTAAGTTCTTCTTTATTCATTTAGTTCTCACAACAACCCTATGAGGTCGATATTATTGTCATCCCAATTTTAGAGATGGTACTACTGAGGAACAGAAAGGTTAATTGATTTGCCTAGGTTCTTCACTAATAGAGTTGGGATATGAAAACAGGCAGTGTGGCTCCAGAGGTCATCCCCTTGGCCATTACACAATACTCCCTTTTTATAACAGGGCTTTGTGCACAGAGGATGATCCATACATAACTATGCCTCCCTGCCTGCCTCCTTAGCGTAGAATGAGCTTCCTAAAAGGCATATGGAGTCATTCTTGATGCCAAGACCTACTATGGGGCATGGTGGGGGAGATGGGTTGGTGGAAGATGACCACCGTACCTGATAATCCTTCTATAGAAAGCCTACCCACATTAGACAAGTGAACTCAGAATTATCACTTTCCTCAATTCTCCACCTGACCATAGCCATAATACCTAAAGGGATCTACAGAATTAATGCAATCCCTATCAAAGTACCATCATAATAATTTACAGACCTAGAAAAAATAATTCTATGCTTTATGTAGAAACAGAGAAGACCTTGTATAGCGAAAGCAATCTTAAGCAAACAGAACAAACAGTCTACCAGACTTTAAGCTTTACTACAAGTCTATGGTAACCAAAACAGCATAATACTGACACAAGAACAGAGATATAGACCTTTGAAATGGGACTGAGAACACAAAAATGTATCCATCTTCACAGTGTCATGTAATCTTTGACAAAACAGACAAAAATATACAATGGAGAAAAGAATCTCTTTTCAATAAATGGTGCTGAGAATAGTGGATAACTATATGGAGATTATTGAAACTGGATCCTTACCTCTCACCTCTCACAAAAATCAACTTATAATGGATAACATACTTAAAACTAAGTCATCAAACCTTAAGAATCCTAGAAGAAAATGTAGGGAAGACTCTTTTAGACATTGGCCTAGGCAAAGAATTTATGAAGAAGACCCCCAAGACAATCACAGTAGCTACAAAAATAAATAAATGGGACCTGATCAAATTAAAAACCTTCTGTACAGTCAAGAAAACTATCACTAGAGAAAATAGACAACCTACAGAATGGGATAAAATATTTGCTTTCTACACATCTAATAAAGGGTTGATAATAAGAATGTATATAGAATTCAAAAAAATCAGCAAGAAAATATCAAACAACCCCATCAATAAATGGGCAAGGACATGAACAGAAACTTTTCAACAGATGACAGAATAATGGCCAGCAAACATATAAAAAAATGCTCAACATCTCTGATCATTGGGCAAATGCAAATCAAATCAACAATGAGATATCATCTAACGCCAGTGAGAATGGCCTTCATCAAAAAGTCCCAAAACAACAAATGCTGGTGAGAATGTGGAGAGATAGGAATACTCTTACATTGCTGGTGGGACTGAAAATTAGTACAACCCTTGTGTAAAATAATTCTGAGATACCTCAAAGAGCTAAAAATAGAAATACCATTTGATCCAGCAATCCCACTACTAGGCATCTACCCAAAGGAACAAAAGACATTCTATAGTAAAGACATCTTCACTCAAATGTTTATGGCAGCACAATTCACTATTGCAAGGATGTGGAAACAACCCAAGTGCCTTTCAATCCATGAATGGATTAACAAAATATGGTATATGTATACTATGTAATACTGCTCAATTACAAAAAAAGAATGGTGATCTGGCACTTCTTATATCCTGTGTAGAGCTTGAGTCCATCCTTCAAAGTGAGATAACACAGGAATGGAAAAATAAGCACCACATGTACTCGCCATCAAATTGGTACTAAGTGATCTACGCTAAGGTTCTCACATGCTAATAATAGTCATTGGGTGTTGGGGAGTGGGGTGGGTAAACTGACAACTAATGGATGTGGTGTGCATTGTATGGGGAAGGGCACGCCTCTTGCCCTGGCTTGGGCGAAGTAAATTGACAACTTGTAACCAAAATGTTTGTACCCCCATAATATCCTGAAATAAATAAATAAATAAATAAATAAATAAATAAATAAATAAATAAATAAATAAAAATAAAGGAGGAAGGGAAAGAGCAAAAAAATCCCTATTCAATAAGTGGTGCTGGGAAAATTGGATAGCCACATGTAGAAGACTGAAACAGGATCTGTGCCTCTCACCACTTAAAATAATTAACTCACGATGGGTAGCATACTTAAACCTAAGACATGAAAATATAAGAATAATAGAAGAAAATGTTGGAAAATGTACTTTAAATATCAGCCTAGGCAAAGAATTTATGAAAAAAACCCCAAAGGCAATAACCACCACAACAAAAATTAACACATGGGATTAGATTAAACTAAAAAGCTTCTGTACAGCCAAGGAAACAACCATTAGAGTGAATGGAGAACCTACAGAATGGGAAAAAGTATTTGTATTCCCTATATGTGATAAGGGTGATAACCAGAATTTATAAAGAACTCAAACAAATCAACAAGAAAAAATCAAACAACCCCATAAAAAAGTGAGGAAAAGAACATGACAGAACTTTTTCAAAGAAGATAGACTGAGGGCCAAGAAACATGTTAAAAATTCTCATGTCTCTAATCATCAGGGAAATTAAAATCAAAACTACAATTACATATCACCTAACCCCAGTGAAAATGGATTTTATCAAAAAGTCCCAAAGCAACAGATGTTGGTGTGGATGTGGAGAGAGGGGAACAGTTATACACTGTTGGTGGGACTGCAAACTAGAACAACCTCTAAGGAAAATAGTATGGAGATACCTCAAAGAACTAAACTTAGACCTACCATCTAATCAATTAACCCCACTGTTGAACATTTACCCAAAGGAAAAGAAGTAATTTCATCAAAAAAACACAAGCACTCGAATGTTTCTTGCACCACAATTTACAATTGCAAAGATGTGGAGTCAAATCAAGTGCCCATCAATACATGAGAAGATTAATAAAGTGTGGCATATATATACTATGGAGTACTACTTAGCCATAAAAATGTGAACTAATAACTTTTGTAACAACCTGGATGGAACTGGACACCAGTCTTCTAAATGAAGAATCACAAGAATGGAAAAACAAACACATGTACTCACTGTCAAATTGGAACTAATCAATCAAGAATCATGTGCACATATGTTAGTAAAACTCAACAGAAACCAAGCAGGTGGAAGGGGGGAATAGGGGAAGAATAAATGTATACTTAATGGGTAGAATGCATGCTATCTTGGTGATGGGAACACTTATAACTTGGACACAAACTGCACAAAAGCAAATCATGTAATCAAAACATCTATACTCCTGTAATATTCTAAAAAATAAAAATTAATAAAAAATATAAATAAAGGGAAAAGGAAATTTTATGAATCATGGTAATGGCACAAAAACAACATATAGACCAATGGAAGCGAATATAGAGCCCAGAAATAAATCCATGAATTTGTGGCCAACTGATTTTCAACAAAGTTGCCAAGAATAGACAATATGGAAAGGACAGTTTCTTCAATAAATGGCGTTAGGGCAACTAGATAGCCACATGCATGAAAATGAAATTGGACCTTTATCTTACTCCATATATAAAAATCTACTCAAAATTGATTACAGAAATAAACACCAGACCTCAAATTGTGAAACTACCTGAAGAAAACAATGGGGAAAAGCTTAATAACTTTGGTCTTGGCAAATATTTTTTGGATATGACCCTAAAAGCACAGATAACAAAAGAAAAACAGACAAATTGGACTACATCAAACTATAAACTTTCTACACAGCCAAGAAAACAATCAACAGAGTGAATAGACAATCTAGAGAATGGGAGAAAATATTTGGGAACCATGTCTGATAAGGAATTAATATCCAAAATATATTTTGAAATCCAAACAATGAAAGAGCAAGAAAACAAATACCTCAATTAAAAAATGTGAAAAAAACATAAAATGACATTTCTAAAAGAAGACATGCAAATGGCCAAGACATAAATGAAAAATTCTCAACATCACTAATCATACAAGAAATACACCTTGAATCGATTTTTATGAGAGATGAGAGGTGTGGATCCTGTTTCAGTCTTCTACATATGGTTACCCAATTTTCCCAGCATGACTTATTGAATAAGGATTCTTTTCCGCAGTGTATGTTTTTGTCTGCTTTGTCAAATATTAGATGGCTATATGAGGATGGGTTTATATCTGGGTTGTCATTTCTATTCCATGTGTCTATGTCTCTGTTCTTGTGCCAGTACCACGCTGTTTTAGTTATTATAGCCTTGTAGTATAGCTTAAAGTCTTGGAAATTGATACCTCCGAATTTGTTCTTTGTGCTTAAGATTGATTTTGATATACAGGGTCTTCTCTGGCTCCATATGAAGCATAGAATTATTTTTTTCTAGATCTGCATAAAATGATGTTAGTATTTTAATAGGGATTGCATTCAATCTGTAAATCGATTTGGGCAGAATAGACATTTTAACAATGTTGATTCTGTTGATCCATCACCATGGTATGATTTTCCACCTGTTTGCATCCTCTGCTATTTTCTTCCTCAGTGTTTCATAGTTCTCACTGTAGAGGTCTTTCACCTCCTTAGTTAAACATATTCCTAGGTATTTTATTTTCGTTGTTGCTATTGTGAAGGTTATTTCTCACCACTATAATATTCCGAGCGCAAAACCTTGCATTGGACACTATAGCAGACACGCGGGGAAACGATTCTGGTCCCTGCTCTCGAGTACTTTACGCTACAATAACTTAAGGACAGGAAATTGGCAGGTTGACTACAAAGCTGAATTTCCCTATGAGGGAACTTAGGAATGGGCACAAGATAAATGTCTTAATAAAAAATCCTATTTGTTCTGAGCATTATTTTATAACAGTTTCAGGATATAATTAGGATTAACAAAAGAGACATAGGAAGTGAAACCTTGTAAATAAGTCTGATCAAATTTATTGGAGTTGATCAAACATATTCTCTATAAGACAGAAGTAGAGACCTCATCACAGCACCTAACAAAAGAGGCCTCCTATGTCACTAAGAAAACAAGATCCATTCATGAAACTATGGAACACTTACACCCTGCATTTTGACTACCTGTTGGTGTGCCTGACTCCACCACAAGACCAGAAGCTTTTCCAGGATAAATACTGGGCCTTGTTAACTTTGCTAGCCTTGGTGCTTACCAGGTGCCTGGAATATAGTTGGTACTTGATAATGAAAATCTAAATCAGGGGTCAGCAAACCTAGGCCTGTCACCTGTTTTTATAATGCTTTATTGAAATACACAGCCATGTCCATTTTTTTTTTACATATTGTCTATGGCTGCTTTAGTACTACAAAAGCAGAATGAGTAGTTGAAACAGACACTGCATGGTCCTCAAAAGCCTAAAACATTTACTAGCTTGTCCTTTATTTAAAAAGTTTGCCAACCCCTTGCCATAATATTTTGCATATATAGTCCTCTACAGTATATCAAACACTCTTACATCCCTCTAGAGTGGCTCCATTTTACAGATGGGCACAATGGGGCTCAAGGTGGTGATTTGTATCACCCAGACATATTTCACACATGGGCACAATTTTACAACAGAAACATTTTTCATTAACTTAGACAAAGGTTCCTGGTCCCACAGTGAGTGATATAGATAGAACAAACACTGGCATCTGGTGCCAAGTTCAATGTCCATTCTCCTGCACCTGGTTCCTTTCTAAGGAGGCTTAAGTAGGATAATGAACAAAATTTAATTGTTAATTACTACCTAGGTGCTACTACATGATACAAAAATTGCTTGGGTCAACAAACGCTCATTTGCAGGCTCGATGGAATCTGAATGCAATTCTTCTAAATAGTTGTGCAATCAGCTTATTATGGCATATAGTTGCTACGCGTGTTAAAAGAGATAATGCCTGACACACTAAGAGTAATAGTGACTAATAAATCTTCTTTTTTTATTTCAGAATATTACAAGGGTACGAACTCTGCGGTCACATAAATTGCATTTGCACCACCTGAGTCAGAGCTATGAGCATGCCCATTCCTCAGACAGCATGCACTTCACCAATTAGGTGTAAATTTACCCATCCCCTCTTCCCCCCTCCCTCCTACGCAATGAATGTTACTTTGGTATGTGCACAAAAGTGTTAATTGATTATTACCAATTTAATATGGTGCTGCTTTTTCCATTTTTGTGATACTTTTGTGATACTTCACTTAGAAGAATGGCCTCCAGCTCCATCCAGGATAATGCAAGAGGTAGTTCAAAAATATTTTTATGGCTATTACTCCATGGAATACATATACCACATTCTATTAACCCACTCATGTATTGATGGGAACTTGGGTTTTTCCACATCTTTGCAACTGTGAATTGTGCTGCTATAAACATTCCAGTGTAGATGTCTTTATTATTGAATGCCTTTTTTGCCTTTGGGTGCATGCCCTGTAATGGGATTGCTGGATAAAAGGGTAGTTCTACTTTTAGTTCTTTGAGATATCTCTATAATAGTTTCCACAGAGGTTGTACTAGTTTTCAGTCCTACCAGGAGTGTATGAGTGTTCCTATCTCTCCACATCCATGCCAACATTTGTTGTTTTCGAACTTTTTGATAAAAGCCATTCTCACTGGAGTTAAGTGATATCTCATTGTGGTTTTGATTTGCATTTCCCTGATGATTAGTGATGTTGAACATTTTTTTCATATGATTTCTGGCCATTATTCAATTCTCTTTTGAAAAATTTCTGTTCATGTCCTTTGCCCACTTTTTAACGGGATTGTTTGATTTTTTTCATGCTGTTGTTACTGAGTTCTATATAGATTCTAGTTCTCTGCCCTTTATTGGATGTAGCATGTAAATATTTTCTCCCATTCTGTAGGTTGTCTATTTGCTCTCATGATAGTTTTCTTGACTGTTCAGAAGCTTTTTAATTTGATCAGGTCCCATTTATTTATTTTTGGTGTTTCCGTGATCGCTTTTCTGATCTTCTTCATAAATTCTTTGCCTAGACCAATGTCTATAAGAGCTTTTCAAACATTTTCTTCTAGAATTCTTATAATTAGTTTTAAGTCTGTTATCCATCGTTAGTTGATTTTTGTGAGAGTTGAGAGGTGTGTATCCTGTTTCAGTCTTCTACATGTGGCTATCCAAATTTCTCAGCACAATTTATTGAATAAGGATTCCCTTCCCTAGTGTATGTTTTTTTCTGCTTTGTCAAAAATCAGATGGCAATATGAGAGTGGTTTCATATCTGCATTCTCAGTCCTGTTCCATAGGTCTGTGTCTCAGTTCTTGTGCCAGTATCATGCCATTTTGGTTACTATAGCCTTGCAGTTTAGCTTGAAGTCTGGTAAATTGATGTCACCTAATTTGTTCTTATTGATTAAGATTGCTTTTGCTATAGGGGTCTTCTCTGGTTCTGTTTGAAGCATAGAATTATTTTTCTATATCTTCAAAAATGATGTTGTTATTTTAATAGGGATTGCATTGAATCTGTATATTACTTTGGATAGTATATACATTTTAATAATGTTTATTCTGCCAATTCGTGACCATGGTATGGTTTTCCATTTGTTTCCGTCCTCTGCTATTTCCTTCCTCAGTGTTTCACATTTCTCCCTGTAGAGTTCTTTCACTTCCATAGTTAAATATATTCCTAGGTATGTTATTTTCTTTGTTGCTATTGTGAAAGTTATTGAGTCTTTGATTTGGTTCTCAGTTTGACTGCTATTTGTGTATATTAATGCTGCTGATTTATGTACATTGATTTTGTAAACTGAGACTTCCTTAATTTAGTTATCAGTTGCAGTGGCCTCTTTCCAGAATCCTTGGGGTTTTCTAGATATAAGATCACATCATCAGCAAAGAGTGATTGACCTCTTCTGTCCCAATTTGGATACCCTTGATTTCCTTCTCTGGTCTGATTGCTCCAGCTAGGACTTCCAGCACTAAGTTGAATAGAAGTGGTGATAGAGGGCAACCTTGTCTGGTTCCAGTTCTAAATGGGAGTGCTTTCAATTTTTCCCCATTATGTATGATGTTGGCTGTGTGTTTGTCACAGATGTTTTTTATGATTTTGAGGTAAGTGTCACCTATGTCTATTTTGCTGAGCATTCTTATCATAAAAAAGGTGCTGAATTTTGTCAAATGATTTTTCTGCATCTATTGAGAGAATCATATTATCTTTGTTTTTTATTCTATTTGTGTGGGGAATTACACTTATGGATTTGCATATATTGAATTATCCCTTCATCTCATGGATGAAACCCACATGGCCATCATGTATTATTTTTTTTCATGTGCACCTGAATTCAGTTTGCTAGAATTTTATTTAATATTTTTACATCTGTATTCATAAGGGACTTTGATCTGTAGTTTTCTTTCTTTTTTTTTTGTTGAGTCCTTTTCTGGTTTGGGTATCAATGTGATATTGGCTTCATAAACCATGTTGGGGAGGATTCATTCCTTCTCAATGTTGTGGAATAATTTATGCAAGGTAGGTACCAGACCTTCTTTGTAGATCTGGTAAAAATTGGGTGTGAAATCATGTGGTCCAGAATTTTTTGTTTTGGAAGGTATTTTTTTGCTGCTTCAATTTCAGTATTTGATATTGGTCTATTTAGGAATTCTGTTTATTACTGATTGAGCGTAGGGAGGCTGTGTGTTTCTAAGACTTTTTTCCATTTCCTCCATGTTTTCAAGTTTATGTGCATAGAGATTTTTATAATATTCAGAGATGATAATTTGCATATCCACGGTATCATTTGTAATTTCTCCTTTTTCATTCCTGACTGAGCTTATTAGAGCACTTTCTTTGGTGTTTCCAGTTAAGCTTGCAAGAAGCCTGTCACTGTTGCTTATCTTTTCAAAGAACCAACTTTTTGTTTTATTAATCTTCTGTATAGTTCTTTTTTATTGATTTCATTTATTTCTGCTCTGATCTTGGTTATCACTTTTCTTCTGCTGGGTTTGGGATTGGTTTGCCCATCCTTTTACAGTTCCTTGAGATAATTCATTTTATTGTTGATATGTGTTCTTTCTCTTTTGGATGTAGACATTTATGGCTATGAATTTTCCTCTCAGGGCTGCTTTAGCTGTATCTCACAGATTTTGATAACTGTGTCCCCTTTATCAATTATTTCAAAGAATATTTTGATATCCACCTTAATTTCTTCCTTTATCTGACTATCGTTCAGCAGTAGGATATTTAATTTAAATGACTATATGTAGAAATGAGTGTTTCTGTTGGAGTTGATTTCTAATTTCATTCCACTGTGGTCTGAGAAGATGCATGGTATATTTTTATTTTTTATAATTTGTTGAGATATGTTTTGTAGCCTAGGCTGTGATCAACCTTAGAGAATGTCCCATGAGCTGTTGAAAAGAATGTATATTCTGTGGTTTTTGGATAGAATGTTATATAAATGTCTGTTAGGCACATTCGTTCTTCGGTTCTGTTTAAGTCCATTGTTTTTTTATTTTCTGTTTTAAGGATTTGTTCTGTTCTGTAAAGGGGTGTGTAAGTCCCCAGCTACTATTTTGTTGCTGTATCCTTTTGTTTGAATCAAGAAGGATTTGCTTTATATATCTGAGTGCACCTGTGTTAGGTGCATAAATATTTATTGTTTCCTTTACCATTATATAATGACCATGGTCGTCTTTCATTACTTTTGTTGATTTGATGATTATGTTACCTGATATAAGAAATGCTACACCAGCCCTCTTTTTGTTTCCATTTGTGTGGAATATTGTTTTCCATCTTTTCACCTTTAATCTGAATGACTTCTTTTGTTTCAGATGTGCTTCCTAGACACAGCAGATACTTGAATTGTGTTTTTTTATCCACTCAGCCAGCCTATGTCTCTTCATTGGGGGTTGAAGCCATGCACATTTAGTGGAAGAATTGATAAGTGGAGTTGATTTCTGTTTTTTCTGTTGAGCAGAACTTTGTTGTTTTGTTTTATCTCTTAAGCCATTTTGGTACCTGGTGTTTGACCTTTAGATTTTGGAAGATTTTACACTGGTGGATATCTATTATGATGATCCATGTATAATACAGGTCTGAATATTCCTGTAGTGCAGGTCTTGTCTTGACAAATTCCCTGAGTGTTTTCTTGTCTTAGAAAGTCTTTATTTCACCCTCATATATAGAATGTAGTTTTGAAGGATACAAAATTCTATTATTTTGTATCATTCTGTTTGAGAAGACTAAGAATGGGTCCCCAGTCCTTTCTACATTTTCAGGTCTCAGTTGAGAAATCTTCAGTTAGTCCGGAGGGTTTTCCTTTGTAAGTTACCTGATGCTTATGCCTTAAACATTGTAGGAGTGGCCTCTTTTGTGTTTACTTTAGCCAGTCTGATGACTAGGTGTTGTGCTGTTTACCTCTTCATGATAAATCTCCTAGAAGTCCTTTGAGCTTCTTTACCTGGATATCTAGATTTCTAGCAAGGCCAGGGAAATTTTTCTCAATTATCCCCTCAAGTACATTTTCCAGCCCTTGTGAATTTTCTTCATCACCCTCTTGGATGTCTATGGTTATGTTAGACCTCTTTACATAATCCCATATTTCTCATAGGCTTTGCTTGTTCCTCGCATTTCTCTGCCCTATCTCTGTGACTGAAATGTTTAATTGAAAGGTGTTGTCTTCAAGCTCTTAGATTCCTTCTTCTGCCTGATCTAACCTATTCTTAAAGCTTTCCACTATGTTTTGTAATTCCTTGAATGAATTTTTCATTTTGAGATGTTCTGTTGGATTTTTCTTTATTAATTCAATTTCTTTTGTGAATTTTCCATTCATTTCCTGGATTGTTTTTATGGTTTCTTTGTGTTGAGTCTATTTTATCTTGTATTTCATTGAACCTCCTTAGAATCCAGGTTTGAAATTTTTCATCTGTTATTTCATTATTCTGCTTTTGGTTGGTATCCATTGCTAGAGAGCTGGTGTTCCCTTTTCTGTGTGTCCATTCACTCTGATTCTTCATACTTCTGGAGTTATTTTGCTGATTTCATCTCATCTGGAGCTGCTGTTGCTTCTTACTTTTAGATTTTGTTTAGATAATGATATACCCAGTTTAATTGCTGAGTCAGTATGTGGTGCTTACAGGTGAGAATGAACCACACTCTCTATGATTGAGTCAGTTAATGCTATAATGGGCATGCAAATTGATCTCCCTGCCAGTAGGTAGCACTTGCTGGAAGGAACAAGCTGCAATGTTGTTTTAGGATACTGTGACCCATTCTAATCCCTCAGGGGAAGCACTTTAACGCCCAAGGTGTTGAATGGGGCCCTGGAACTTCCAGGTGGGTCCTTATTCTCCACCACAGCAGAGGCATGTGGGGGAGTGTGGCTGGGCAAGGTTGGATTGGGTGAGCCTGTCCTCAAGCTTCACAAATGCTGGCAAGGGATGTGCAGGTGTTAAAGGTCCATTCCCTGCCTTTGGGCAAAGCTTCCAAGGAGGGGCTGAGGTTGCCCCACTCAACCAGAAAGTCTGCATGTGGAGGCTGGGCTATCTGAGACCCACAATCCAGCAGTCTTGAAGCGGGCCTCATTCCTTTCCTCCCTCCCCTATTCCTCAGTTTCTCCTTGACCTTTATCAGCAGACAGGATCTCAAGTCAGCCAAGCTCCCCCATTACTGTGATGTGGTCTGGGAGATTCCCTACCCAGGATCTAGGCCTGAGGTGGGAACATAGCCCTCTCATGGGAGGAGTGGTACCCCATAATCAGCTGCAGTTAGGACCCACATGGCACTTTCCCATGTGATCTGCCCCTGAAGGCAACCACATCTCCCAAGACTAATATAAAAATATCTCCTTTGCCCCCAGGCAATGAGATTGAGACCTACGTATACAGGATTTGACCTGCAGGCCCATCCCCAGGGCCCTGGAGATCAATCCCTGACCATGCCAAGGGGAAGAATGTGGGTCTTGAGTCACCTATGGGATGCCCGAGCTGGTTCAATGTCTCTCCTTCTCAGGGCATGTCATGCTCTGATGGGGCTGCCAGGCAAGCAGCAGCAGGGAGGGCAGGTGGGCAGAGAGCTCACAATCCAAGCACCCCTCAGTCTGCTGCAGGTCCCCAATAGGAAAGGTCAATTGAGCTCAACTGTCTCAGCAGCCATGAGCGGGGGAGGGGAAGTGGAGAAAAGAATATTGGTAGAGGAAAATCTATGCTCTTATCTTCCCCAAGCCTCTCTCCAGGAGGCAGTCGACCCAGAATGACTGGGCTCTGGAGTCACACAGATCACCCAGGACCCACTGGACCCCTGTGGCTCCTGCATTGGGAAATGTCTGTGTGAGGATGCACAAGACAGGACCTTAGGAATTGAATCCCCCTGAGGAGGACAAGGGTGCATGGTGGGTAGAGAAGCAATATGGCACCAAGACAGAAGTGACTTGGTATCTTCTATAGCCAGCAGATGTTTACTGTACGTTTGCAGGGTATAAAAAGCAGGCAGACTCTAAATGGCTTTAAAGTGTGCTTATTTGTGCTATATTTGAAACAATTGTATATATAAAAATTTGAGTATGGCACAGGTGGATTTTTCGGCTAACAGGTCCTGGCCTGCTATGCAGAAGTAAACAACATAGGACCAATATTCAGGGGCCATCTTTACCCATTTTTATAACACATGGTTAATCAAACAGTGAGCATTACAATCATTTGCAGTGTTTCCCTCTAATTCCTTCTCAAGGCTCATACCCAAACCAGAATTGAGAGGTTAGCCAGAGAAAGCTGATAGGAGAGGCCTTGGCTAGATGTATTTGCATTTCAATGTAGACCAAGTATAGTTCATCCCAGACTTATTCTTTAACCACTTTTTTGAAAAATACCATTTGGTTCTTTTTAAAAAAGAAATAGCTTTCTTGAGTATCATAGTCCATTTGTGCTGTGATAACAAAGTATCACAGACTGGGTAATTTATAAACAACAAAAATTTATTTCTCACAGTTTTAGAGGATGGTAAATCCAATCCCAAAGCACTGGCAGTTTGATGTCCAGTAAGTGTTTAGTTTCCACTTCCAAGATGGCACCTTGTTCCTGCATCATCTGCAGAGGTCAAACACTGTGTCTTCACATGGTAAGAGAGGTGAAGAGCAGGAGAGACAAATTCTCTCTGAAGCTTCTATTATAATGGTATAAATTCATTCATGAGGACAGGGGCCTCATTACTTAAGCACTTCCCAAAAGCCACACCTTTCAACAATGTTTCACTGGAGATTAAGTTTCATCATAAATTTTGGAGAGGATGCCATTTTTCAAACCATAGAATTAAGCTATAATTAATATGCCATATACTTCACCCATTTAAAGTATGCAATTCATGGACACAACAGATACATACAGAAAATTCCATCTAACAGCAGCAGAATGCACATTCTTCTCAAGCACACAGAATATGTTCCAGGATAGATCATATGTTGAGTCACAAAGCAAGTATTAACAAATTTAAGAAGATGGAAATCATCTCAAGTATCTTTCCTGCCCACAGTAGTATATAACTAGAAATCAATAATAGAAAGAATTTTGGAAAATTAACAAATATGTGGAAATTAAACAACATACTCCTGAACAACCAATTGGTCAAAGAAGAAATCAAAATGGAAATCAAAAACTATCTTCAGACAAATAAAAATGAAAACACAGCATACCAAAAATTATGGGATGCAGAAAGGCGGTTCTAAGACAGAAGTTGATCGCAATAAATGGCTACGTTTAAAAAGAAGATAGATCTTGAATAAACAATCTAACTTCACACCTCACAGAACCAGCAATTGAAAAATCTAAGCCCAACATCAGCAGAAGAAAAGAAATAATAGAGATTAAAGCAGAAATAAATGAAAGAGAGATAACAAAGATAACAGAAAAATAAATAAAATTAAGAGTTGTTTCTTTGAAAAAAAATGACAAACTGTTAGAACCTGTGGCCTTAGGGCCACATGTGGCTTTCTGGATACTTCACTGTGGCCTTTTGACAGAATCCAAATTTTACAGAGAAAATACTTTTGTTTTTTTGATTTTTTTTTTTTTTGCTGCAGAATTGCTCCCAGTTGTTCCTTGTATTTATAAATAGATGAAATGCTAAATTGTTTTTAAATTTTTCTTTGTATTTATCTATGAAATTCATTAGGCAATGGATCACTTTAATCTGTTAATGCAATGAATTGCATTGTCTGATATTATGATGCTAAGCAAGTCTTTCATTCTCAGGAAAAACCTAATTATTCTTCTTATTATTTATTTCACAATATTACATGGGTACAAATGTTTGATTACATGTATTGTTTTTGTACAGCTTGAATCAATGCTATAAATGTGCCCATCACCCAGATAGTGTGCATTGTATCTGTTAGGTGTGAATTTACCTAACCCCCCTTCCCCCACCTGATTGATTTCCACTGAGATTTACTTACATATGTGCATGTAAGTATTGTTGAATTAGTTCCAGTTTAATAGTGAGTACATGTGGTATTTGTTTTTCCATTCTTGTGATACTTCATGTATAAGAATGGTCTCCAGTTCCATCCAGGTTAATACAAGAGGTATTAGTTCACCATTTTTCATGGCTGAGTAGTACTCCATGGTATACATATACCACATTTTATTAATCCACCCATGTATTGATGGGCACTAGGATTGATTCCACATCTTCCACAATTGCGAATTGTGCTGCTATAAACATTCGAGTGCATGTGTCTTTTTGATAAAATGACTTTGTTTCCTTTGGGTAAATGCCTGATAGTGGGATTTCTGGAACAAATGGTAGGTCTACTTTTTAGTTCTTTTAGGTATCTCCATAATGCTTTCCACAGAAGTTGTATTAGTTTGCAGTCCCACCAACAGTGTATAAGTGTTTCCTTCTCTCCACATCCACATCGGCATCTGTTGTTTTGGAACTTTTTGATAAAAGCCATTTTCACTGGAGTTAGGTGATATCTCATTGTGGTTTTGATTTGCATTTACCTGATGATTAGAGACATTGAACATTTTTTTCATACGTTTATTGACCATTAGTCTTTCTTCTTCTGAAAAGCTTCTGTTTATGTTTTTTTCCCACTTTTTAATGGGGTTGTTTGATGTTTCTTGCTGATTTGGTTGAGTTCTTTATAGATTCTGATTACTAGCCCTTTATTGGATGTATAGCATACAAGTAATTTCTGCCATTCTGTAGGTTGTCTGTTTGCTCTATTGATGGTTTCCTTGGCTGTGCAGAAGCTTTTTAATTTGAGCAGGTCCCATTTATTTATTTTTGTTGTTGCTGTGATTGCCTTTGGGGTCTTCTTCATAAATTATTTGCTTAGGCCAATATCTAGAAGAGTTTTTCCAACATTTTTTCTAGAATTCTTAAGTTTCATGTCTTAGCTTTAAGTCTCTTATCCATCGTGAACTAATTTTTGTGAGTGCTGAGAGGTGTGGATCCTGTTTCAGTCTTCTACATGTGGCTATCCAATTTTCCCAGAGCCATTTACTGAAAACGGATTCTTTTCCGCAGTGTATGTTTTTGTTTGCTTTGTCAAAGATCAGATGGCAATATGAGGATGGTTTTTTTATGTGGGTTTTCTATTCAGATACCTTGGTGTATGTCATTGTTTTGCTCCAGTATCATGCTGCTTTGGTTATTATAGCCTTGTATCATAGCTTGAAGTCTGATAAAGTGAAGCCTTCCAATTTGTTCATTTTTCTTAAGGTTGTTTTGGTTATGAGGGTTCTTTTCTGGTTTTATATGTGTCATAAAATTATTTTTTGCAGCTCTGCGAAAAATTATGTTGGTATTTTAATGGAGACTGCATTGAATCTGTAAATTACTTTAGGTATTATAGACATTTTAACAATGTTGATTCTGGTGATCCATGAGCATCATATGTTTTTCCATTTGTTTACATCCTCTGCAATTTCCTTCCTCAGTGGTTTGTAGTTCTCTCTGTAGAGGTCTTTCACCTCCTTGGTTAAATATGTTTCTAGGTATTTTACTTTCTTTGTGCTATTGTGAAAGCTATTGAGTCTTTGATTTGATTCTCAGTTTGATTGTTATAGGTGTATAAGAATGCTACTGATTTACGTGCATTGATTTTATAACCTGAGACTTTGCTGAATTTATTTATCAGTCCCAGAACTCTCTTCCCAGAATTTTTGTGTTTTTATAGGTATAAGATCATATTGTCGGCAAAAGGCAATATTTTGACCTCTTCTTTCCCCATTTGGATACTCTTGATTTCCTTCTATTGACTGATTGCTTTGGCTAGGACTTCCAGCACTATGTTGAATAGAAATGGTGACAGTGTGCAACCTTGTCTGATTCCACTTCTAAGGGGAATGCTCTCACCTTTTTCCCATTCAGTATGATGCTGGTTGTAGGTTTGTCATATATGTCTTTTACACTATTGAGGTATGTTCTACCTATGCCTATTTGGTTAACCATTCATATCATAAAAGAGTGCTGGATTTTGTCAAATGCTTTTTCTATGTCTATCAAGAGGATCATATATTCTGTGTTTTTGATTTTATTTATGTGGCGAATCACATTTATAGATTTGCATGTATTGAGTCATCCTTGCATCTCTTGGATGAAGCCACCAGGTCATGATGGACTATTTTTTTATGTGCAGCTGAATTCGGGTTGCTAGGATGTTATTGAAAATTTTTGCATCTATATTCATATTGGATATTGGTCTGTAGTTTTCTTTTTTTGTTGGGTCCTTTCCTGGCTTTGGTATAAAGGTGATATTGGCTTCATAGAATGAGTTGGGGAGTATTCCTTCTTTCTCAAAGTTATGGAATAATTTATGCAGTATAGGTACCAGTTCTTCTTTGTAGGTCTGGTAAAATTCAGGTGTGAAAACATCTGGTCTGGGACATTTTTGTTGGAAAGTTTTTTATTGTTGCTTCAATTTTGTTACTTGTTATTGGTCTCTTCAGGAGTTCTAGTGTTGGTCCATAGAATTATTGTTTTATTGAAATGCCCCCTATAATATTAGAGACAAAAATTATCTCAGAAGTCTTGCAGGGCTTGTCCCTGAAGAAATATGTGAATGTGTTAGTTCACATATCAAAAACTGCCTCGCCACAGGAGGACATCTCAAAGGTCAGTAACAGCTACTTTCCAAGATGACACTGCAGTCTCAAACCTGTGGTTTTCGCCTGCTTAAAATGACAAACCAGATTTATATGGAGCCACGGGATGAGAGCTGATCAAAGAGTGCCCGCCCGAGAGACAAACTCCTGCGACTAAAAACAGTTAGCCCCAGGGACAGTTCCTGCTTTACTCCTAACTACCTGTCTCCATCCACAATAACTAAATGAAAAAATATAGAGCCATTATATATCT
The DNA here is from genome assembly GCA_963575035.1 of Avahi laniger. Classification (NCBI taxonomy): domain Eukaryota; kingdom Metazoa; phylum Chordata; class Mammalia; order Primates; family Indriidae; genus Avahi; species Avahi laniger. The sequence goes on from CAUYSK010122593.1 coordinate 29,904, forward strand.
ATTTAATCCTTCTGTTAAATAATAATTTTATCTTAAAACTTAAACGTTTATCTTTAAAAAATTTTATAACCATTTATTCGCATAAATAGAGTCAATTAAAAAATCTATAAAAGCCTTTAAAAAATTTTAACCTAAAACAAACTACCAAATATTATATAAACCTATTACCCCTGACAACCGATCTCTATACCTATAAATACCCATACAAAACTTAATTCTTGGCCTCACAATTTATGGGGATATTGTGGGGTCCCCAAATACCCCCACTTTTCCTTATAAATCTATAAAACTATACCTTCGTCTCTATATATTCCTTTATTTCTATTATTTTCTTATCCTTTATAACAACCCTTGCCTAAGAGACCCAATTTTTTACTAAAAACATAATTAACTCCCCACATTCTAGTTCTTCCTGATTGAGCCTAGGGAGGTGTGTGTTTCCAAGCATTTGTCCATTTCCTCCACATTTTCAAGTTTATGTACATAGAGATTTTTATAGTATTCAAAGATGGTATTTTATATTTCTGTGGTATCAGTTGTAATATCGTTTTTCATTTCTGATTGAGCTCATTAGAGTTCCTTTCTAGCAAAAGGCCTGTCAATTTTGCTTATCTTTTCAAAGAACCAACTTTTTGTTTCATTAATCTTCTTTATGATTCTTTTATTATTGATTTCATTTAGTTCTGCTCTGACCTTAGTTATTTCTTTTCTTCTGCTAAGTTTGGGATTGGTTTGTTCTTCCTTTTTCTCAAGTATTCCCTCAAATAGATTCCCTCAAATAGATTTTTCAACCCTTGTGTATTTGTTTTCTTCTTTGCCCTCAGGGATGCCTATCATTCTTATGTTAGGCCTCTTCACATAATACCATATTTCTTGTAGGCTTTGTTTATTCCTCTTACTTCTCTGCTCTACCTCTTTGACTTGATTAATTGAAAGATTTTATCTTCAAGCTCTGAGATTCTATCTTCTCCCTGATCTAACATATTCTTAAGGCTTTCCACTGTGTTCTGTATTTCTTTGAAGGGATTTTACATTTCTAGAAGTTCTGTTTGATTTTTCTTTAATAATTCAATTTTTTTAGTGAATTTTCCATTCACATTCTGAGTTTTGTCATTTCTTTGTGTTGTATTTCATTGAATTTTTTTACAATCCATGTTCAAAATTCTTCATCTGTCATTTCTACACTTGATCTTAGCCAAAAGGCCGAGAATTGATCATCTGTTATTTCAATATTCTGATTTTCATTGGTATCCATTGCTAGGGAGCTGGTCTTCCCTTTTGGGGGTGTTCTTTCTTTCTGATTCTTCATACCTCCAGAGTTCATTTGCTGATTCCTTCTCTTCTGGAGAAGCTTTTTCTTCTTACTTTTGGATTTTATTTTGTTTAGATAATGGTACACCCCATTTAATCTCTGAAATAGTAGGTGGTGCTTGTGGCTGAGAATCAACCACAGTGTGTATGACTGAGCCAGTAAATGCTCTAAAGAGCATGCAAATTAACCTCTCTGTCAGTGCTTGGCACTTGCCAGAAGGAACAAGCTGCAATGTTGTTTTTGTGTACTTTTACCAGTTCTAGTTCCTCAGGAGAAGTACTTGAATGCCCCAGGTGATGAGTGGGTCCCTGGAACTTCCAGTTGAGTTCTTATTCTTCATCATAGCAGAGGTGGCTGGGGACTGTGGCTGGGTAGGGATGAGCTGGGTAAGCATGCCCCACAAAAGCCAGCAAGGTATCTGCTTCAGCAGGGGTCAAAGGTCTGTTCTCTGCCTCTGGGAAAAGCCACCATCAAGGGGCCAAAGAGGACTCAACTCAATCAGAAATTCTGCCTGTGAAGGTGGGGCTGTCTGAGACTCACAATCCAGCAGTCTGGAGTAGGCCTCATTATTCTCTGTCCTCTCCTATTCCTTGTTTTTTTCACAGTGTCTGCTGGCAGGGAGGACCTCAAGCCAGCGAGCTGCCCCATGATTGTGATGTTGGCCAAGAAGTTCCCTGCCTGGGATCCCAGGCTGAGCTGGGAGAACGGCCCTCCTCTGGGAGAAGGGGTGCCCCACAAGCATGCTGTAGCTAGGACACACACTGTACTCTCCCTGCTGACCTGCTCCTGTGGGCACCCCCACCTCCTAAGAGTAATTCACAAATATCCCCTCCATGCCCCTGGGCAACACTTTGAGACCCAGGGTTATGGGATCTGGCCTGCTGGTCTGTCCCTGGGATCCTAGAAATCAATCCCTGACCATGCCAGGGGGAAGTATGCTGGTCTCGAGTTTCCCACAGTGTTCAAAAGAAGGTTCAATGTCCTTCCACCTTGGTATGTGCCCTCCAGGCAAGCAGCACCAGTGAGGGCCAGCGGGCAGGGAGTTCACAGTTCAAGCACCCCTCAGTACACTGCAGAACCCCAAAAGGAAAGGTATGAGCTCCACTCTGTGGAGAGTGTGGCAACTCAATTGTCTTTCTCAGCAGCCATGGGTTGGGGAGGGGAAGGGGAGAAAAAGAGTCTGGATGGAGGAATGCTAGAATTCTGGTTGTGTTTGTCCCTATCTCCAAGAGGCAATCCACCCAGAATGACTGGGTTCTGGAGTCACACAAATCACCCAGGACCCGCTGGACCTCTGTGGCTCCTGTAGTCTGGGCTGGAATTGGGAAATGTCTATGTGGGAACAAGCAAGACAAAACCTGAGGAGTTGAAGGCCCCTGGGAAGCACAAAGGCACATGGTGTGTAGAAAAGCATTATAGTGCCTGCCGCCCATGCTCGGGTCTGTAGGATAGGAAGCTCCCCAGCAGGGCTAGGAGACTGGTGCCCTGTCCACAAGAAGCTCCCAGCTCACTGGCAGCAGTAGTCCCTGGGCTTGTGTGTGTACAAGTTTTTTTCCAGCAGCTCGGGAACCAACCGACTGTCAGGGATGTGAGGGAGCTTAGAAACAAACCTCTCCACCTACCCTTCTTGCTGGTCTCCAAGTCTCTCGGGGATTGATCTCTGCCAGTACCTTTCTCCTTCCAGTTCTGCTCTGCATCTTGTTCCCGTGAAGTCTCCTGAAGGTTCTGGCACCCTTCCTTCTGACCCTCATCCAATCTATGTTCATATGTTTGTTCATTTTTTCTCTTTCATCTAAAATTTTTCTTTCTTAATGAGACACTCTGGCTATTATTGGTATCTCTGGTCCGCCATCTTGAAGCCTCTCCTTTGTCAGAAAAACCTCAGAACAGATCCTTTTAATAGACAGATTTATTCTGTGAAGTTTAGATTCAGTCAAGGAGCCATAATTGGGGATCTGGAGGGCCACATGTGGCCTTGAGGCCACAGATTCCACACCGCTGAGCTAGACTAACCAAGAAAAATGTAGAGAGAAATCAAATAAAATTATAAATGAAAGAGGAGACATTGCAATTTAGACAACAGAAATACAAAGGATCAGAAGAGACTATCAACAATCATATACCAACAAGCTGGATAATTTAGAATAAATAGATAAATTTCTAGAAATGTACCACCTAGTATGAATGAATCATGAAGAAAGAAAAAATATGAAGAGACTAATAATGAGTAAGGAAATTGACTTAATAAATCAAAAACCTCTGAACAAAGAAATGTGCAGGACTACATGATTCCACAGGTGAACCTTATCAAATATTTAAAGCAGAATTAACTTCAATCCTTCTGAAACTCTTCCAAAAAATGGAGGCAGGGGAGAAACACTTCCAAATTCATTTTATGAGGCCAGCATTACCTTGTATTTAGTAGGCCAGATAAGATGCTACAAGAAAAAGCAATTACAGGCCAATATCCCTGATGCATATAGATACAAAAATCCTCAACAAAATAGTAGCAAAACAAATTCAGCAGCATATAAGCAAGGGTCATACATCATGAGCAAGTGGGATTTATCCTTGGGATGCAGATGGTTCAACATATGCAAATCAATAAAAGTGATACACCACATTAAGGGGATAAAGGATAAAAATCATATGGTAATCTCAATAGATACAGAAAAATCATTTGAAGAAAGTCAACATTCTTTCATGGTAAAAACTTCCTTGCTAATGACATCAGTTCCTCTTGGAATAGATTAGGAGCTCTCTGTTTATGGCCTAGCACAATCTCTGAACCAGGGCTCTGAAGCTGAGGGTGGGGACAAGGACATGCTTCTGTTTGAGTGACACCTTCACTCTAAGACATTAGCACTTTGTGGGAGAAGGCAGTAGCCTGAGATTTTCTCTGTTTGCCTCCTGGTGTGGAATTACATCCTTAAGAGCTGGGGAAAAGTCACCAGGGCTCCAGTCTTTTTAGCATGCTGTGCCCAAGGTACAGCCTCCATTTCACAAGTGGGGCTGGGCAAAAAGAGGGATCCCCCCTCAACTGCACTTGCCTTGGGACTTAGCCTCAGAAACAGGTAGCTAGAGACATGAAGAGAAAATGGTGATACCCCACTTCTTTTGGGAAGAAAGCTGTTATACTGGGAGCTGGAGGGAGAGGGAGCCCTCTTTCCTTGGCTGTAGGAATATGGAGTGGAGTCTCTACCTGTCTGAACTGAGAGGGGCAAGCGGGGGAGGTGGCCTTGTTTTACATACCACAGATTTTTGTCTTTCTTACTGAATTTTCACATTTTTTTCTTGAATAGATGTGTCTTCATTTGTTGTTTGTCCTTAACACTGTTTCCATCCTAGACTTTTTAATAACTCTGGTAGCTTTGTTGTTTTCCTATGTTTATTAACTCCTGCTTTTTCCTATAGCCAGGAGGGTGTTAAGGGTAGCAGTGTCCAGATTGTTTCACAATTCACTGAGGTATAATCAACTCCTGGTGGATGATTTCTGAAGGAATTAGGTATGGGAATATGGCAAAATTTTGAAGATATCCAAAAATGACTGAAGTTTGGAAAACATTACCATAGGGAAAATGTGAACTTTGAAAGCAGATATACCTTTTCATTCATTCATACATTCATTCATTCATTCATTCATTCAACAAATATGTATTGAGACCCTACTATGGGCCAAGTGCTGGTCAAAGCTATGGAGTGACAATAGTAAAGAAAACAGAAAAAAATTCCTGGCCTGATGGTCATTCCATTAGATTGAACCATATGAAACTGCCAATATCTGACCATTACTAACCCACAAAAACAGCAATTTCAATAATTCAATCTAATAGTAGGGGGAAATCTCAGCTTTAGTTTCACTGTGTAAAAAATTAACATAATTAATGGATTTTTCTATTCTTATAAATTGCCCAGTCTCAGGTATTCTATTAAAAGCAACAGAAAACAGACTAAGGCAGGGATCTAGGGGAGAGGCAAAAGTGAGACAGGAATCAAGGTGCGCTGTTGTTGGGGAAGAGGAGGAAAGAAGGCTGATAAGAAATTCTGGGAAATGGGCAAGAGCAGCAGAGAATGAGCACTTTGAGAAACAACAACAAAACTTTTACAGAAAATTTTTGCCAAAGGTAAAGAGCCTTAAACTGTACTGTGAAGGACAAAAGTTAAATGCTGAGGAGAATTTCTTGACAGTGAAGATTGTGGAACAAGGGACTGGGAGAATCCTCTCAAGCAAGTCCCAGCAAATTACCAAGTTTGGGCCAGATCCAGCCAGGGGCCTGTTTTTGAAAGACCTTTAAGCTAATAAAGATTTTTACTTTTCAAAGAGTTGTAAAAATAAAATAATATGTGGTAGAAACTACAAATGACACACAAAGCCTAAAATATTTACAATTTGGCCATTTACAGAAAAAGTTTGCTAACAAGAGGAACTGGCTTATCCTATATCCTTTGGGCCTCAGTGTTCCCATTTAAAATCTGGGTACTAGGGGAGCGTGAAATTCAGAATGGAGGAGTAGGAGAGAGATAGGAATGTGTTAAAGAGAACTTACTATTTGGTCAACCTTCAGGCTATGTTGTTGAGCTCCAGGCCAGCCTGGGAAGAGGTTAGAAGGGGCTGGGACTAGAAGTTGAAAGCAAAGAGGAAGCAGCAGGAGGAGATGAGAACATTCCACAGGCAAAGTTTCAATGAAGATAAGTAGGACGAAGGAAAACAAAAAGATGTCAGACAAGTGCCATGTACAGCCCAGGCTACTGCTCTTAGAAGAGAGACTGAGAGGAAACAGATGTTTCACAGTAGAGAATAGGCGTAGAAAATGACCCATTCATTTTGTAGAAAAGTTAACTATGGCCCTTGTTGATTCCGATGCCCTGGGTGTAACCAATGTCACCAGAGATCAACCTGTCAACACCCAAAGGTAGTAATAGAAGTCAATATTTTTTAGCTGGGCTCAGAAGGTGGTATGGAGGGGCTTTAGATAATATCCTCAAATATAGGTCATTTGGAGTGATCCCTAAAGATATGTGCCCTTCACAGCTGTTCCCCAACTCTTTCCTCCTTTCTTTCTCTCATCCTGTTGGCATGGATGGAGGGAGAAACGGCATAACCAGACAACCTTTCATAGCTGGCAACCTGAGCCTACACTATTGTTGCCACAGACATTTAATTGCTCAATGTGGCAGCATGCTTCTGGGCCGAGGCAGGAATCCCTGTGACAGTCAAGAAGTGCCAGACTTGATACATGAGCCTACAGTCAGTGCCCTATAGACCAGTTCCAGTTGCTACACTTCCTCTTGCTATAGCTTAGCAGTCATCAAAGGTACATCTTTGTGGGAGTTGGCAGGTGGCAGCACAGCCTCACTCCTCCCCACTCCACCAGCAGCCTATCATTGACAGAATCCCCCCCAACAAAGAATACAAGCTCTAACTTCTCCCCCTCTTCCCAGCTTCTGTTATTGGTTCACATCTACCAACCCTCCCTATACACATGCATCACCAGACATGGAGGCAGAATTTTCTCCTGCCCTTTTGAAAGCCTAACAATCCCACATCTATCTGGAAATGACTTTTTTTGACCCTACCAACTAGCCCGCTGAAGTCTGAGGGTGTTTAGCAGGTTCACAACCACTCTTGCTTTTGATGTTTGGAGCAATCATCTGATGTCTGTATTATCTGTCATCATTTTAACAAATAAGAAACCTGAGGCCTAGAGTAATCAAATAATTTGTGTTGCCTTACCTGGGTAGGGAGTGAGCTCCTTGTTCCGAAAGCATTCAAACAGAGTCTGAATGTCCTTGTCTGGCAGGCAGTAAGGGAGTTTATGTATCAGATGGCAGGAGAAGGAAGAGATGATCTCCATCTCAGCAGTTCTACATAGTAAAGCAAGGTCTCAAATCCACATCTTCTGCCTTATCATTGTAAGCTCTTTGCATTACAACACTAGATATAAGGTCCTTGAGAGTAGGTGCTACATCTTAAGCATCATTTTTATGTCCTGTACCCAGCATGACACATAGTCAGCATTGATGACCTAATTATTGATTTAACTGCTTGTTGATTTAAAGGCAATGACAAACACTTGTAGAATACTCACCATATGCCAGGCATTGATCTGAACACTTCTCATCTATTAATTTACTTAACGCTGATACCAAGCCTACAAGGTATGTACTATTATTTGCATTTTTAAGGTAAGGAAAATGAGGTACAGAGAAGTAAACTAACACAGACGGTTAGTTTTGGAGCAAGGATTCTAACCCAGGCAGTCTGGCTTCAGAGTCCTGTCCATTACACTGCCTCTCTGTGTATAATGAATGCATGCATATTCTCCATAACCACAGTTCACTGACACACCAAAAAACACCATTTTGAAACATATACAGGAGACTTGATGGAAGAAATATGTATAGAAGCCACTTGGCTAACACTAGAATGTAGCCCAAAGAAGGCAGGTGTGGCCCTGACGCTACTGACACTCCCATTTTTCTATCTTTCTTTTCCTTCCCAGCTCAGTCATGCCAGCTGGGACCCTCTCCTCTTATTGTTCCTTCTCACGAGCTAGAAATCCTGGACCCAACCTAGCCTGGATTTCCTCTGTTCCCTGGACAAATTCCCACCCAGGGGAAAATAGTCTACTACACCCCTGGCTCACATCCTCCAAACCAGCAGGAATACTGCCAAATGCACAAGTAGCAGAAGAACCAAACCTGCAGATGTGCCCAGCCCAGCAGAAAGTACAAGCGCAAACCCAAAGCCCACAAGAGTAGAAAATAGCACTCCACATGCCTCAACGTCCAGGAGGCTGCAGGGGGAAGCAGCCTTTCCTTGCTGTGACAATCATGATTTGCAAACTTGTCCCTACATAAGCTCCTGTTCATAGGGTGTGATGCAGATAAAAGCCCCGGGCACCAGAAGCAGTGGGATAATGGTAATAATAATAATAGGTACATTTATTGAAACCCTACTCTGTGGCACAAACTGTGCTAAGTAATACCAACCTTTGCCTCACTCCACGAGCCTGCCTTCTGTCACACCTCCCTCCTTCAGTGATTCACATAGAATCAAAGGAGCAGACAGCCCTCAGATGGAGGTACCTCAGTGTTTCAGCCCTTTTGCTTAAAATTCAAGCCAATTTTATAGCTTTAATATCTATGCTATTTTCTTATTATTTATGTTCCTTCCTCCCCCTCCCCACACACAAAACAAAGATATTCTAAAATTGTGCATCCTTTTACGTGCCAGAAAACCTAGAGCTGGGAATCCTCAGACCAGATGCTGGTAACTGTTTAGCATTTTCTAGATTTTTCTGAAGTCAAAGGGGTTGAAAACCTAGGGCAAGATAATATCAGTAGGTAGATAAGCCCACAGGCTCCCAGGCTCTATATAGGTACAACCTTACATATAAAACTAGTGTAAAAAATAGCCTGTGCCTTGAGGCTTCAGGCCATCTGCTAGCAAAAGGCTGATGCCTGAAATGCTACCATAGGTTCAGGATTACCTTTTGTGTTGGTCTGCTTTCAAAATGTCAGTACCTCTGGAGGGGCAAGGGAATTGCTGAGGTTCCTGAAGCTTCAGTATATGCCTCTGACAGTCTAGGTAGGCAGCACAAGGGATCTAAGGTTCAGAGGCCACAGAAAAGTGACTAACTTCCTTGGCTCTTAATGTTCTGCCAAAGAACCTTAAAGGCCATCTGGTCCAGCTCTCTCCTTACTCCACTCTTCAATCACCATTGCCAGTATCACTACCTAATGTTTACATCTTCCCTGTGGCATTCCTGTATAGCAAAGTACTTGTTGGTTTGCACCCCTTCAGTGATGGGTAGCTCATTACCCCTATGGCAGCCTATTTCATCATTACAAATGTCCTTTTGTGGAGCTTAAACCTGTCATCCTGCAGCTCTATGATAAGTATATAAAGTATTCAATAAATATTAGTTTCTTTCCACTTTCCCTTCTATGCATGGGTGGAGCCATACAGACCCTGTCTGCTCCTCCTTCCCCATATCAGCTCTTCTGAAGGCAAATACCACATCTCCCTGAGTTTTCACTTTTGAAGCTATATAGTCCCAGCTCTTTCAATCCCTCTCCAGCCTGCTCACCGAACCACACTCCTGATTTGTTTGGGGCCTATTTCACATGTGGTGCCAAGACATTTTTCTTAGCTTTCTTGCCCTTACCTTCTACTTTATAGGACACTCACTGACTAATTTGCACATATATATCTATAGGTTCAAGGAATTGGAAAAGACCATGAGAAACATCTGGTGTGGCCAATCCAAATTGGTAATTACTGATAGGAAAAATGAATCCCAGAGAAGGGAAAAAACATTGCTCATTAAAAATCTCTCTTTCATGTAGCCAGTATATTTCCTCAAAAACAATGTTTCTCAAAGTATAGTCTGGACCATTCAAGTCAGATTCAGTAGAAACAGAATCAGCAGAAACAGAATCTCCAGGAGTTGGAACCAAGACATCTATGTGTTTAAAAAGCACCTTGAGTGATTCTGATGTACACTAGAATTTGAGAACTAGGGCCTAAGAATGACATAGAATTTCATCAATATTGTCTTTCATTCTGTGAACATTTATTGCTAATTAGGAACTGAGGCTCCCTCTCCAATCCTCATTACTCAACACCTTGGGCAGCCTGATGCACCTCCCTGGCCTGAGCCTAGATAGCCCTGATGCACCAAGATGACCTTGCAGAAGTTTAAATTTATTTACTTAAAGAGAAAATGTTCTAGGGGACATTATCCAAATATCCAGATCTATTTTGAGAAGCCATTATTTCAAACATATAACCAGATCTGAGAGCTGCTATTACCTCTCTTCATTATCAGTCAGAATACATTCCTACTTCAATCACAGATCTTCCTTTCTTGAAATAAAATTTCAAAACTGCAGCACAAAAGCATAAGTGTCAACCTAAATGTTCCTTCCTTGCCTCTTCAGATTCTCTGGCTCTGTTTTTCAGCCCACTTCTCCATCTTCTTCCTTTCCTTAATAGGCTTCGTTTCATCCTTCAATCCTTCTCACAGTTCTTTTCTGTTGTCACTCTCCTCACTAAAGCATTCAGTGCTGCAGCTGCCTCACAATGCTTTAACCCCCAAAGCACGGGCAATGGCTCGTCTTGGTGCATGAGCAAGCCTCCAGTTAGCACATGAGTGTACCTGTCATCCTTCTGTTATGAGCATTGTATACTTAAGCTCTTGCTATGTTGTCAACCTATAAAGCAGACAACATCAGACCACATCGCCATAGGGAGATTGGGAAGAATAAAGGGTGGACTGTGCCCTTTATGAATCATCCCAGAAAGCTCCAAATGTGGGGGAATCCTATGACCTTGAGCCTCTTGCAGGGAGAGAAACAGGAAGTGACCAGCCCCTGTGCTAGACACTGTCTAAAGCTTCTCTTGTTTAAACCTCCCAACTACTTGGTCCTAAATGGCATTCAACGAATGTCCATTTCTCCACCTTTAAGTCTATTCTTAACTAGAATTTGGACACAAGGACCTTGTTACAACTCCTGGAGATTATATTTCTTGGGTCATTTAGGAAGTCTGAAAAATGAAGTAGAGATCCCTAGTTTCTATTCTTGCTCATGGTAGGCCACTGCCATGTAGCCAGAAAGATGGTGCCTGCCCCATGTTGTTGGGAGGAACATTGGAAGGAGAAAACCCAAGCAAAGTGACTAAAGAGGAATGCTAGTCCATCTGTGGCAAGAGGGGGGTTAGTTACCTTAAGAGAAGGCAACTGAGACTCAGGGAAACCTTTCTTTTGCTACACTCACTACATTTTTATGATCATAAATCTGTACTTCATATTCTCCCAAGGCACTATTGTGTTGGCAATTCTTCAGGTGAGAAAAAAATTACCATTGCTATATGAAAAAAAGGTACACTTTGAAAATCTGACTGTATTGTGCATGTTCTGTAATTTCTTCATTGGTTACCATTTTTGTTTGCCTTTACATAACTTTCTCATTGCTGAATGTCAACAGAGAACCCCAGGGTCTATCAATGGCTAGGCTTAGGCTGTGTTAAAGGGGAGACAGTAGGTATGACACTGGGGCACAGTGATAGAATTCCAAGAATGCAGTGAGGCTAGGAGAAAGCAAATTGGGACCCCCACACATACTATCTGTTCACAGGCACCTTTGCTACTCTAGAAGTTTATAGCATCTGGATATATAACTTGTGGTATATTCAGACAATGGAATATTATATAGCGATGGAAATAAAATAACTATAACTATAAACAAATCACTTTTCACACTTGAATGTGTACATGAATAATGGGGGGATCTTTTAAAAATGCAGACTTTGATTCAGTAGGTTTAGAGTGGGGTTTGAGAGTCTACATTTCTAACAAGTTACCAGACAATACTAATGCTGCTGATCTGGGGGCCAGACTTTGAAAAGCAAGGGTCTAGAGTATCTCTCCACAAAGGGGGAAGGTTCTCATCCCTTTCTTGTATCAATGTGCTCTGCAGCCCTCCCAAGTCCCCCAGGTTTCTGGGATGCTCTCCCAAATTATTCCTCAGATCTTCATGAAGAGTTGCCTTAAGATTCAGAGAACTGCCTGTCAGGCCAGGAAGGTTACAGCCAGTCTTATTTTCTGCAAAAATCCATTAGTAACTCCCTGAAAATAAATGAATCACTGGGAGAATTTCAGGCATTTGGGAAGGAAATTTAGGGTCAGGGAACCTTCCTGCTACCTTTAAAACCACACCACAGATACAGCTATTGACTTTCCCTCCACTACACTTGCCTGCCTCTTCCACCTCTTCTGCCCACTGCCTCCTTTCCTTGCTGGGGAGAAGGATAAACCCTTCTCTGCTACATAGGTTCCACAAAACATTACTTTGCCTCTTCTCTACTAGTCCCTGCTTCCTGTTTTCTCCTTTATCCAAGGCCACATCCTTTTCAAGTCTAGTCTGAAATCTGCCCTTTAGTCATTGAAGAAATGAACAGGGTTTCTGTGGAGTAGTAGAAAGAATACCAAATTTGAGTTCCACAGACTTGCATCAGAATGTTGGATTTACCAGTGACTAGCTATATGACCTTGGGAAAGTGACTTTGACTTTTTGGTTCAACATATCTTTAATGAGCACCTACTAGGTACAAAGCCTGTTCAGGGGCTAAGATACAGGGGCAAACAAGTTAGACAAGGACCTTACCCTCATGAAGCCTTCAAGAGCTCACATTCTAGGGGGAAAAGACAGGAAAAAAACCAAATAAGCAATATGTTCAGTTGTGGCAAGTGCTCTGAAAATGAAGTGGAGTAAGAGGACAGAATGACAGGGGTTTTTATTTGAGATATCAGGGAAAACATTTGGGACACAGACCTGAATGAAATGAGAGTGAGCCATAGGCTAAGAGGAAGAGTGCTTTAGGCTGAAGAAACCACAAAGGCAAAGGCCTGGAGGTGGAACTAAGTTTGGTATGTTTGAGAAATGACAGTGGTTTAGATCAGGCAGATTGGTGACAGAGGTGGTAAGAAGTGGGCACTTTCTAAATATATTTTGATTTTATCTCTCTGTGCCTCCTCCATTGTAAAATGAGAATAATATCTATCTCTCAGGGTCACTATAAGACAATAACATGCCATGGAGTGTTGAGTCTAGACTGGCACACAGAGATTAAATAATATCAGTTTCTTACCCCCATCCCAACCCTTAATGACTCGTAATTGATCTAACAGGTGACAGTTTGTTCAAAATAATAATAGCAGCAATGTATTCAGCAATTAGAGCTTATAGATAAGCAAAATGAATGCTATAAATGTTACAAAGGTGCAGTCCCCAACCCCCAGGCCATGGCCCAGTACTGGTTCATGGCCTGTTAGGAAATGGACCACATATCACCACCTGAGCTCCACATCACCTCCCACCCCGCATGACCGTGGAAAAATTGTCTTTCATGAAACCAGTCCCTGGTGCCAAAAATGTTGCAAGCCACTATTATAAGGGACTGAAGGAAGGAGTTGGAAACAATCTGTTATATTTTCACTATATAAGAAGTGGTATAGCGTTATTTGAAAAAAGACTTGGATTACTTGTAAATGTATATTGCAGACTCAAAGGCAACCACTTTTTAAAAGTTTAAAAAGAAGTAAAATTGATATGCTAAGGGGAAAGAAAATGGAGTCATACAAAATGCACAATTAAAACCAGAGTGGAAGACAAAAACACAAAGAACAAGATCAATGAACAGAAAATAGTAACAAATGTGGTAAGTATAAATCCAACCATATTAATAATTACTTAAAATGTCAATTCTCTAAATACACCAATTAAAAGACAGAGACTATCAGAGGGGATTAAAAAATAAGACAAAATATATGTTGTCAACAGAAACTCACTTTAAATATAAAGATACACAGAGATTAAAAGTAAAGGGATAAATAAAGATATACCATGCTAACATTCATAGAAGGAAGTTGGGGTAGCTATATTAATTTCAGACAAAGTAGACTTCAGAGCAACAAAAATTATCAGGGGAAAACAAAAGCATTACATAATAATAAAGGGATCGATTCTCCAAGAAGACATAACAATCATTAATGTGTATGTGCTTAGCAACAGAACATCAAATATGTAAGGCAAAAACTTGATAGAATTGCAAGGAGAAATAGATAAATCCTCTATTACAGTTGTAGCCTTCAACACCCCTCTATCAGTAATTGACAGATTCAGTACACAGAGAATCTGTAAGGACATGATTGAACTAAAGAGCATCATCAGTCAAATGGATATAATTTACATTTATTCATCCAACAACAGCAGTAGACACATTCTCCTCAAGTTCACAGGGAACATTCACCAAGTAAGATCACATTCTGGGCCATAAAATACACATTAAAAATTTTAAATAATAGAAATCATATAAAGTACGATCTTAGACTACAACTCAATTAAACTAGAAATCAATAACAGAATGATAGCTGGAAAAATCTCAAAATATAAGGATATTAACAAACTTCTAAGTGAAACATGGGCCAAAGAAGAAGTCTCAAGAAAAATTAAAAACTTTTCAAACTAAATGAAAATGAAAATACAACTAATAAAAACTTGTGAGATGAAGCTAAAGGAAAGCTTAGATGGAAATTTATATCAAAGGGTGTCGGGCAAACAGGAGGGGAGAGGAGAGGATGGGCATATACACATCTAAGGGGTGCAGTGCACAGCATATGGGGGATGGACATGCTTGAAGCTCTGACTTGGGTGGGGCAAAGGCAATATACATAACCTAAACATTTGTACCCCCATAATATGCTGAAATAAAAAAAAATTTAAAAAAATTAGACTTGTCCCCGGAAATCTGGGCCATCTGGTTAGTGTCCTGTTACTCCACCCATTGGCTTCCCCTTCACACACAGGCCTGGAGATGCTCCCAGCTGTAAGCCAGGCCCTGGGGTTGAGAAATAAGGAAGGGGAA
>CAUYSK010122596.1:0-19851 GCA_963575035.1 Avahi laniger
TTTTTTTTTTTAAACATGTGACTCTTTCATCGTTAGCTTTAGGAAGAAGGGCAGGAATATGGAATAAATAGGGCAGGGAAACAGAATCTATCCATGTTCGACCAAGGATATGCATAGGCTTGGATAATCCAGAGTGACTTCTAGGAAATAAGTGAGTAGAGAGTTGTAGCCAGAGGTTGTTACTGAGTTTAGGTTGACAATTGTCTTGAAGATATTCTCAGAATTTACCATGTTAATTAGGTCCTTGTGATTTAATTAAGTCCTTTTAAGCGACTTTCTCTTTTCTTTTGTCCACAAAACACCTCCCCTCTACCCTGGGCCGACTTGCCTGGTTTGGGTGGTGAGGAGCCATGAAGATTTTGAGCATGGTGCATAGTGGAACGGTGCAGTTCCTGCCTGCCCGGATGGCAGCGTTCCTGCCCCTGAAGCATCATCTTCACCTACACAGGACAGCAAAGATGTTTCTGCAGAGACTTTGTTATTTACAGGAAAATATAAATTTTGTTAGTGGAAGCATTTTATCCTCAAGAACACGCTGGCTGGGAGAGAGTGTCGTCTCCACGTTGTAAGCAGGAAATGATTTAGTTCAAATTATCTTAGAGATGGCAAAGCAGCCGTTGAAAGAAAAAGAAAATTCTTCCAATAATTGCTCAATGAATCATTAGTCTGAGTTCATCCAGAGAGCAGTGCCTCTTTGCAGAATTCCTGCAAAATTATTCTCCTTTTGTATTTTTTTTTTTTTGTCTAGAGATCTATAGGCCATTAAGGTGAGTTTGCTGCCTTTGTGAAGGGAAACATGATTGCAAGAACCTTATAAAGGTTTTCTCTGATCACAGATAACTTGGTAGTAATTAGGAATTATGTGTGATCTCAAATAAATAATGCTATTAAGGAAATAGATATGGAAAAACATCCAGTATTTCTGTTGTATTTTGCTTTTACAACATGCTGGATATATGAGAATAAGGAAAATAGTAGTATATTCACCTCTCCACTCAGTTTTCTCTATATGAAGGAGAAAGAGGTATGATAATGAAAAACAGACTGGTGGGTAGGGTAGATCATTTTCTATTTGGTTTTTCTTTTTCTTTTTTTGCTTTTTTGTTGATATAGTTGTGTACATATTTTTGGGGTGCATATATTTTGATACCTATATTCAATGTGTTATGATAAATCGGGATAATTGGGATATCCATCACCTTAAACACTTATCTTTGTGTCGGGAATGGGAACATTACAAATCTTTTGGTTTTGAAATATGTAAATGCATTTGTGAGCACGTTGTAACATAAACACTCACTGTCTTCATTATCCAGTTCTTGAACACTTGTGGATTGGCCCCGCTGGAGTTTTCCTCCATCTCATTTTCCTCTGTTGAATACTTATTTCAGAATAGTGTTCTTCCAAGTGAGTTGTTTTCATAGTGCTCCTATTATAAAGCTCGAGCTGGATTCCCATCAGAAGAGACATTTCCTCCATAGTATGTTCATCGAGGTTCCACTGCAGATGACAGAATCCACTCTAGTCATTTTAAAAAGAGAATTATTGAAGGGATTTAAGGAAATGTTTCAGAATAGTGGAAAGGCCAGTAGGCACAGGCACTAAGTGAGCTTCCAGGAACAATTCCCAGAGCTGCTCTGCACAATGACTGCGGATGCACAGCTCCCGCCTTCAGAACCTGGGCTGCGGTGCATGTGTGACAGTTGCCACCTCGGGAAGCTTCGGTCTCCCGAGGATGGCCTGGACCCAGGAGTCTCCACCGCCGCTGCTATATAGCAACAAAGGGCCTCTGCCACCATTCCTTCAGAAGAGTCTCAGCCCATACATGATGTTCTTTCACCTTCAGAGTCATCGTGCATGTATATGTTCTTCAGAAGTCAGGCCATCGGCAGAGGGGCCGGTTGCAAGGAGTTTTGGAACATGCAATTTCCAGCTTCTACCCTCTAATGTGCAGGAAGTCATGGAGAGCAGTTATTGAGCCAATCTGCCGGACAGAGCAGGTGTTTCCTTTAGAAGAGGTTAAGACGGTTGCTTTCCCATGACCTTTTTAGCTGCGGTAGCTTTTCTGAATGGTCCTGTTCCCTTTTGTTAACCATGGATTCCCTTCTTTCCAGTCCATAGCCTCTAGAACCTTCTTTTGACTGGGGTTGGGATTTTTTTTTTTTTTTTTTTTTTTTTTGAGACAGAGTCTCATTCTCTTGCCTGGGCTAGAGTGCTGTGGCATCAGCCTAGCTCACAGCAACCTCAAACTCCTGGGCTCAAGTGATCCTCCTGCCTCAGCCTCCTGGGTAGCTGGGACTACAGGCATGCGCCACCATGCCCGGCTAATTTTTCTATTTTTAGTTGTTTGGCTAATTTCTTTCTATTTATAGTAGAGACGAAAGTCTCGTTCTTGCTCAGGCTGGTGTCGAACTCCTGAGCTCAAACAATTCTCCTGCCTCAGCCTCCCAGAGTGCTAGGATTATAGGTGTGAGCCACTGTGTCCAGCCCTGGGGTTAGGATCTTGAACAGCTCAGCTCTCTCATATCTTATGTTTTGGGTGCCTCTGTTTCAGGATGTGCAGCTTGAAAACTTCTGGATTTGTGTTTCTGAGTCTAAGTAAAGTAAAATAGTTTATGTATTAACAAACAGACACATAGTACTTAATAAATGCTAGGCACTATTCCAAGGCTTTGCTGTATTTTAATTTATGTAATTATGAAATAATTAAATTTACTAAATTATGAAATAAGTCCTCTATTGTAATAGTACTCTATTTTGTCCACATCTCTAGAGTGAGCAATTGATGTCAGAGAATGGGCCTCGAGTTGGTGAAGAAAACGTGCAGAACGGATCATCCACTAGAACTATTGTGTGCATTTATATTCTCTAATTGCATTTATTCAAGGGCTGGTGCGAGGTTCTCCACTTTTTGTATCTTTTCTTCCCGTTTCCTGGGAGACTGTGCTGATGCTGGGTTCTTACAAATGATTTGACCCATTTTATAAGCATTCAAATTTTTCAACAAACTTTTATTGAACATCTTGGATATCCTGTTTTATTGGGGGATACAACGCTGAATATCTATGTAGACACTGTCAGAAAAGGGCTCACAGTCTAGTGCAGAGGCAGCTCTGTGACCTGACATTTAGGCAAGATGTGACAAGTTGCTCTGATAAAGGTGACCATAGTGAATTGTGGGAGCACGGGCGGGAGACACTGAGTCCTGAGTGTGAACCGATGGATTAGGAAAGGCTTTCTGGGGGGTTGCTCGCCTGAGCTGAGACCTCAAAGGTAGGTCATCTTTTGCGAGATGCTTGAGTGATAGGTTTCTCCAAATAGAGGGAGTGAAGTGTGGGAGGCCCAGCTGTATGAACATGGTGTTTGGGGGTGAATGTCAGAGGGATTAGTTTGATTGTAACATGGGATTGTGAGGGAGGAGGTTAGGTTGGATGATGGAAAGGTGGATGGGGCTGGAGTATGAAGAACTAACTGCGTGAGTCATGCTGAGAACATTTCTCTGGAATGCCCAGGGGAACACGTGGAGACTATTAAGTGGGGAGTAACATGAGCAGATGTGATCTTCAAAATATTACTTTGGTATTTTGTTTTTGTTGGTTTTTTCTTGTTTGAGACAGAATCTCACCCTGTTGCCTGGGCTAGAGTGCAGTGGCATCATCACAGCTTACTGCAGCCTCAAACTCCTGGGTTCAAGCGATCCTCCTGCCTCAGCCTCCTGAGTAGCTGGGACTACAGGCGTGTGCCACCATGCCTGGCTAATTTTTCTCTTTTTTTGTAAAGATGGATCTCACTCTTGCTCAGGCTGGTCTTGAACTCCTGGGCTCAAGCAGTTCTCCCTCCTCAGCCTTCCAAAGTGCTAGGATTACAGGTGTGAGCCACCACGCCCAGCTACTTTGGCACTTTGGTGCTGTGTAGAGGGCATGGAATGGCAGGAATTACCCTAAATGGGGAGAGAACTGTCCCCAGGACGGAAGTAGATCTAGCACATAGTACTAGGAAGAAAAAGATTTGCAGCAGCTGCAAGATTTTCCTGGACAGCAAAGACTAATTGACATGCTGCTGTTGAACTTCTTCCCTGGCCTTCAGGAGCATCTGCTTCACTTGTAGATACAGACTTCTGCGCAGGTAGCAAATTATCTTGAATGCCATGCACAGGTACAGTAAGACAGTGCTCCTGACTTTCTCTCAGTAGGAGATAACTAGCAGGACAAGGGGATCTGGGTTGAAAAGCTAGTGTGGATTGGTATAACTGACCTGGCTGCAGGGTGAACTTCTCTCCTTTACTTGGGGCATCTTGATGGGTGCTTTGATATTTCTACTTGGCGCTTGGTACTTTAGCATCGTAGTCTATTGACCTGGCCTTATTAGCCACGTGTCTGTGTTGTCTTCAGCTGGAAAATCGGCTTCAAGTCTGTGTCTTAATTCAGTATTATCTGAGGAATGCAAGAAAAAACACAGAGCCAAAATCTTAGCCCCCTCTCCCTGTGTAACGATGCAGCCCCCAGCTAAGAGGCTGAGAGTGAGAGTGTTAGAGTCCCGCGAGGTTTAAGGGTGATGAGAATTCAAGCCCAGGAGGAGGAAAGATTTGCTCAGTGGTGAGTTGATAGTGCAATTCCTCATGTGCCAGGAATTTTTTCTTCTAGCTTTCTGCCCTGGTCACACGGGTATGAGAAGGAGAGATCACCACCCCCTCTCCGGCAGGACTCAGTCTGTGGGTGGGTGACCGGCACTCTCTTAGTACTTCTCTCCTTTAGCCTGGGAAATAACTGATTTTTCCTACTCTCTGAAAGGAATCTTAGACATTGTGCTAGTTCAGCCCTTCATTTCACATACAAGGAAATTCAAGTCCAGATAGTTAAGTGACTTGCCCAAGTTTAAACAGGGGCAGAAATGGGATGAGAACTGAGGCTGCTGGTTTCTCTGCTCCCTCCCGCCTGCCTTACCATTCAAAGGTTTCCTGAACGCTGGGTGTCTGTAACACAGGTTTGATTTAAGTCAAGGTTCCTGCTTTCAGGGAACGAACCATTTTTCCCTGGGAGAGAAAATACGTGAATAAAAGTAATATAAATATGCTACAATGAAAGTTCTAGAATTGAGAAGTAGATGACAGAAAGGAGGTGCAGGGGGTGGGGTGGTGGGAAGGCTTCAGTCTCGAGCGGATATCTGGATCATGCCAGTTCTCGAGTACTTATTTTGTGCATGTCACCAGGCTGGCTTTGTGGTTACGGGAGCATTGATGACAGGCACCCTCTAGCATGGATTATTTGGTCAGGTAGCGTTGCGTGTGGAGGGAAGGGCAGTTCAGGTAGAGGGACCAGGGCAGGTAGAAACACCTTAGAAAAGACTTTCCTCATTGGCATCAGACAGGCCTTGGTCTGAAACCCATTTCTGCCCCTTACTAGGTCTGGGCAAATAATTTGCTTTCTTTGACCTCCAGTTAACTCGTCTGTAACATGGAGTTAAAAAAACAAAAATGAAACTATATTTCAACTATATGACATTCTGGAAAACGCAAAACTATGGAGACAGTAAAAAGATGAGTGTTTGACAGGGGTTGGGGGGTTGGATGGGGAAAGTGACGAACAGGTGGAACATAGAGGGTTTATAGGGCAGGAAGACTATTAATACTCCGTATGACACTGTAGTGGTGGATACACGTCCTTACATGTTTATCCAAGCCCATAGAATGCACACCACCAACAGTGAACCCTAAAGTAAACTACAGACTTGGGGTGACAATGACGTGTCGGTGTGGGTTCATGCTCCATTCTGCTGGGGGACGTTGGTAGTGGGGGAGGGTGTGCATGTAGGGAACAGGGGTACATGGGAACTCTGTGCGCTGTGCTCAATTCCGCTGCGAACCTAACACTGCTCTGAAAGAGAAAATCTATTAACTAAACTACTTTAAGGATTGTTGAGGTTGTAACTAGAAAACACATACCCAGAATGTGCATCAGCGATCGTGAGGGGAGGAAGGAGAGGCCTTGGTCAGTTTCATGACTGCTGTATATGCGGTCAAATTGCACCATGTCACCTCTCCTGCCTTGCTGCTGGTTTCCAGTGTGTCTTGATTGTGGGGTGTGGTGATGTTGGGGCTGGGGGTCTCCCCATTTAGACTTTGAGCTCCTTGTGCTGAGGAACACTATTCATGGGTTTCCCCACACAGTGTTTCCAGCCTAGGGTAGAACGCTGCTATATGTGGGAAAACAGGCAGTTAAGAACATCAGGCCCGCTCCTTTCCTTTGTTCAGAATAGGAAAAACAGTGTTTCACCAGGAAGTCAGTTGCTGTTTAAGAGATCCAGAACTATTGTGTCCCTCCAAGCTCTCAGTATCGCTTGGATGCAGATTGCAAGCCTCAGAATAAACAACTGCATTTGTTGATTTATCCAGTCCAGTGAATTCTTTAAGCTAAGCGCTCAGCTTTCAAGGATGAACAGGGTGGTGATTGCTCTGTTGGCGAGTGTTAGGTGGTCAGTGTCAGAACTGTTAAGGGTTCTCTGAGTTTATGAACATTCAGCTGTAAAGGTGTAATTAGTCATGTAGATCTTTGCTACTCAAAGTGTGGTCCTCTGGCCAGTAGCATTGCATCATCTGGGAGCTTATTAGAAATACAAAATCCTAACTTCACCCCAGATTTATGGCATCACAATCTGCATTTGATGAAGAGGTCCCATTGAAGTGTGAGAAGCACTGATAACTACAGGCTGGATGTGGATTACTTTCCCTGAGGTACAGCCTCCCCTTCCTCCATGGGGGAGCCCTCCTGGTTCTTCCTGGCCAGGATATACCCCGTATATCTGACCCCCTTACAGTACTGAAGATGTTTCTAGTTGACTAAGAACCACAGGGTCAAGTAGGAAATGGGAGAAGGAACAGAACATGAAGTTGTTCCTGACCTGAGGCTTTGACGTTTGCCTTGAAAGGTGTTATTGAACTGGGAGTCTGCAAAGCTTTTGCTTCCAGAAGCAGTGAGTCGACATTTTTCTCACTCATACCACTCACTCTCCTCTTCCGTTCATTGCTCAGCTTTTCTGCCTGGTCATTTCTTTTAGGTGACTACTTTGCTGAAAAGAATAAATTAAGAAGGATAGACATGAGGGAGACGTTTTTATTTCCTTTAAGTAAATATTTTCTGAAAGAATTAGTGGGGAGAGACCGTGTGTCGTTTTTGCTGATGGGATTTTACCAGCACGGAGTTTTAAGTAGTCCTGACTCTTCTGGTGGAAGAGAGTCTTTTTCGTAGTGTTATATCCTTTTTTTTCTCCCTTAAAAAAAAAAAATTAAACTTTGAGAAGTCTTGAGGCAGAGGTAAGCCTGGGGTCATGAATTCCAAGTGTTATTCTTTGTGTTCAAAAACGTTGTATTTAAAAAGCTGAAATGTTGGAGTCTTTTTGAGTGGGATATTTAAAAAAAAATCCAGAATTGGCTTTTAGTGTCTTTTTACCTGTATCCCTGTTACAAAAGTGGTATTTTATTCATACCAGCATGGCATCACCACGTGACTTTTGAACCTTTTTTTTTTTTTTTTACCTTTATTCGGTTAGTTGAGTCTTCACTAATCTGGAAATTTCAAGATGGGGAAGTAAGCTCCGGATCAGGAATGAGGAGCCAGGTTTAGGGTTTGAGTTCTCTGCTGCCGGGCTGTGGGCTGTGGGCACATCCCGGGTCCTGACGTAGTTGTCTCTAGACAGGAGGAATTCAACTAGATCTGTGATTTTTAGCAGGGAATAGGGGCTCTTTGAGCAGGTTGTGTGAACAACTGTATCAGGATCTTGAGATGTGGGGAGCATGTGTCATGTGAGAATATGCAGCATTGGATTTCTTTATTTGGGAAAAAGGGAAAACTCTTTTTAACAAGTGACAAAAACTAAAGCATACAATTTTGGCTGGCGGCTAACAAAGGATAGGAAGCACATGGAATTAGCAGTCAGTGGCAGGTACTACTGCTTAGTACTATGTGCTGGGAACTGTTCTAAACTTTCGATGTACATGTGCTCTTATTTAAACCTAAAAAAGTCTCTACTACTGTCATGAAGAAACAGAACAGGAAGGTTAAGTATCATGCTCAAGGTCAGCGCAGCCAGGCTGTGGGCAGATCTGGGACGCAAACCCGGCCTCCAGTCTTAGCTGCTTGCCTTGCTACCTCTGCACTCAGTCTGATACGGGTCAAGGTCAATTTTATCTCTATTTTACCTTCCGAACAAAAGAGAGTTTTAGTATATGTGTAACTGGTATGAATTGCCCCACAATCCTCAGGTACAAAAAAAATCCATATTTTCTTCTAAATCCAGTTAAGTGGGGCTCCATCCATGTTCCACTTGCCAGAGATTGGGGAGGTGTTCAGTATCGGTGGCCATTGCAGGATTCCTTTCCCACCCACATTTTCGGCTGGAAAATTCTGAGGCCTCAAATCCTCGCTCCACCAAGGTGGTGCTGAGATGCACCCAGCCTGCACCGCCCATTCCAGGGTGGCCAGTCGCTCTGTGTGCTCTCCCCACGCTCAGCTTGGCCGCCAGCATCTTCCCTGGGGCTCCTGAGGCCGTGGCACTTACGTGCTGGTTCCCAGCTGTCCCCATGGCCACTCTTGTCAGAGCACCTGCTCCTGCCCAGGAGTTTCATAGATGTGGAACCTGGTACCAGTGTAGACATGGGGTCCTACCTGGACCCAGAGTGTACCTCTTGTTCTTTCATTGTAAGTTTATGTGAAATTAGTTAATTTCTCTATGAAATCATCCTGCTGCCTATAAATGACAGCAAGATTTAACATGGTCGACCTTAAGCAATTTTATTAGTGTCCAACTTACATTTCTCTTGTTAGTGAAAGTATCTAGGTGTCTAAACTGGGATAGTCTCAGTTAGTTGTACTATCTATGTGACAATGGCTAAATGAATCGAGTTCCTAAGCCTCTTTTATCTTTTATACAATGGAAGTATCATAGTTTCTATGCCAAAGGGCTCTTGGGGGATCAGCTTTAAGAAAGACACTGAGTTGTAGAAAGGATGGGTGCATTTGGGGAATGGCAATGAGACCACCAAGCTGGAGGGGAGAGTACAGGATGGGTGCGGACAGGACTTGATGTTCATAAGTGCCATTTTACGGAGTTTGGACTCACGCTGGCCTTCTTTCTGCTTGTTAATGGGAGTTTGTGTTCTGACTCAGACATGTATTAAAATCCTTCTGATAAACTCCTGATTTGATCTATTTAGGACCCAACTGACTTTGAGTGGAGCTTCTGGATGGAATGGGGGAAGCAGTGGCTGGCATGGCTTCTCCTTGGCCACGTGGCAGTGTCTCAGATGGCCACCCTGCTTGCAAGGAAGGTATGTGTGTTCTTTCCTTTTAAATATCTTTCCCCTTTGCTTTTTGTGAAGAAAGGGTCCTGAGCTGGAAATCAGAAGACCTGGATATTAGCCTTGGGAGCCTGGAAAAATGTGAGGTGATTTCCTACAGAAGAAAAAGGAATAAGGAAAAATACAAATAATAAGCTTGATATGAAGAATTCATATGTATAAAAGTTGCATTGAACAACTGGAGAACCCACATTCTTTTCTTTTTAAGAACACATAGAATATTTATACAAATTCACCACATACTAGACCATAAAGTGATCTTCAACACATTTCAAAGGATGTGTTTTATATAGGTTGACTTCTTTAATCCTGGTGAAATTAAGTTGAAAAGCAATAACAACAAGATGACCTGGAAATTCTAATTCATCTAGAAATTAAAAAAGAAAACATGCTTTTAAATAACTCTGATAGGTCAAAGAAGAAAACTTACTAGAAATTAGAAAATGAATGGAAAATATTAGCTGTCAAACTTTGTAGGATACAAGTAGAGTGGTACTTAATTGGAAGCCATAACTCTGCATATTCATATTAAAAAAGAAGAAAGTCTGAAATTAATGAGATAAGCATGCAACTGTTAAGAAGTTAGAAAAGAACAGATAAAATAGCAAAGAAAAAAGAAAGAACAAAAATAAGAGCAGAAATTAATGACAATGACAAGATTGATCAAGAAAGAATGCACAAATAACCAACATTAGGGATGGAAACCATAGATACTACAGAGATGAAATAATAGGGTATTGTGTAAAAGTTTATCCTTATGATTTTGAAAACTTTGGCAAAACAAATTTCTAGATAATACAACAAAACTGACTCATAAAGAAATAGACTGAATAACCGTGAAAATAAATCAGTTAAAAATCTATTTGTAAAAAAAAAAAAAAAAGCTTCACTAATCTAATAAACCAATACTGCCAAACATCCAAAGTATATGTAATTTGAATCTTTTTTAGGATTTTTCAGAAAAGAGAAAGAGGGAGCATTCTCAGAATCATTTTAATGAAGGTGGCATAAGATTGATACCAAAATCAGATGATATGCCCTACTAGATGTTAGACATATTATAAAGACATAAATATTGGGATGTTGTTATATTGGCACCAAGACAGACAAATAGTCCAATGGAACAGAATGTAATCTAGAAAAATAACTACATATAGATGGAAATGTGTTTTATGACAGCTGGCCTTCCAGGTCTGGGTGGAAAAGATGAATTATTCAATTAATAGTGCAGACACAATTGTTTAGCCATGTTTAAAAAATGAATATTTACCTCATACTGTACATAATAATTTTCGAGGAGCATTAAGGACTTAACATGAAATCCAAAAGTATTTTTAGCAAAGATTATATAGGAGAATATCTCTTGATGTTGGGGTAGAGAAAGCTTTCTTATTTACACAAGACACAAAGTACAAATTATAAAGGAAAACATTGATAAATTTAAGTATATTAAAATTAACATAGTTAAATTAAAACTTGTGTTCATCCAAAGACACAATAAAGGAAGTGAAAAGACAAGTCACTGATGGAGTTGTTATTTGCAAACTGATGAAGGATTGATATATGGAATATGTAAAGAAATTTCATAAGAAAAAGATTACTTAATAGAAAAATGGTAAAGAGATGAAGAGTAAACACATGACCAATAAATTAAAAAATGTTCAACTTCATTAGCAATCAAGCAAATGCATCTTAAAACTGTAATATATCATTTCATACGTTCTAGTTTGGCAAAAAGAGAACAAAAATCCCCTGATGACACCAAGCAGCCACCTGAACTCATACGGAGAGGGTGTGAATATATATTGATATAACTGCTTAGTAACATGTTACCTAGAAAAGTCAAAGAGGCATCTACCCATAGCTACTACTGGTAATCCTCACATGCTCCCTGGAGGATATCTTCTGCCAACGAGGGGGCATGAGCCAGGATGTTCATTGCAGTGATGTTTGCGATAATAAAGGAGCCAGAAGCAATCCAAACATTGATTATGCGGAAGCAGGTGAACTGTAGTTAATCCATCTCATGAAATAGTAGAATGAATTATAGTGACCAACATGGATGAATTTCTGAATCATACCATTGAGCTAATAAAGTAAGTTGCAGAGAAATGTATCAGATAAGATTCTACGTATAGAAAGCTCAGAAGTGTGCAAGCTAAACGACACATGTGCAAAACTACAATGAAAAATGAACTATTAAAATAAATTTCTGGATAGTGGTAACATCTGGTTGGGAAGGGAAATGGATAGAAAGTGGGGAGATACCTAGGGCTGTTTAAGCACTGACGGGCGGGCTGTCTTACGCTGGTGGTGGGTATGCAGGTGCGGTTTCATTATTCTTTATACCTTATCAACTATGACTATTCCGGCCCCCTCTATAGAACTTTAATTCTACAGGTATCCTGTGTGTCTCTTTGTGTATTACATGTATGTCTCTGCTTTAGACATGAGAGCAGAGTTTTCTTGCCCCCCAAAACCCAATAACCTAAAACTCATACTATTGAATTGATTTTAATTTCCACTCTCACCTTAGGCCTAGCCTACGATATCTACCGCTGCCTCTTGTTTGAAGGCGATACAGCCCCTGTTGTGAATGTGTGATCGAGATTAATAACCTGTTCCTGAGTGGATGCTCCTCCCTCTTTCCAAACCTCGTTCAGCTCCTCTTTTACACCTGACACCATCAGAAATCCACCTGTGTCAGGATATAGGCGTCTCTCCATTTGCATGTACCTTTGCGTTCCAGCTCCTGCTACCTTAGGAGGCAGTATCTGGTGTGGCTGAGAGCACCTGGGTGAATCTCCGCTTTGCCACTTCCAAGCTGCATGACCTCAAGCAGGTTACTTAGTATCCTGAGCCCATTTCCTCAGTTGTTCAGTCGGGATGACACTGCTGGCCTCAGGGAGCTGTGGGGAAGCTCTAATGAGCAAGTGTCTTTCAAGGTTATGCCTGCATGTGAGGACGGCCAGCCAGGTCAGCGGTGGCTGCTGCTATCGTCACCTGCCAGCCTTTTCTCCCGGACCAGTTCCCTCTGCGGTGTTCAAGAGAGGAGACAACCGTGTTGAGATGCCACAGTCCTCAAGGGCAGAGGCCACGTCTGTCATCCAGACCAACATGTTCTTAGTAATTATCTCTTCAAGCTTGTCCTGGGGGAAAGGATTGAGAGACACGGCCCTTTTCTACGGGGAGTCACAGTCATAACTTGAGTGAGAAGTTGGGAAACCAGATGCTCCCTCCCTGGACCCGACGCGGTGGTGCGCCACTGGGAGAAGGTGTGGGCCGCGCCTGCCCTCTGATGTCACCAAAGGCCTCTTAGGGGGCGGCTTTTGGGCTGCGGCTTGAAGGAAGTGGAGTTCACTTATTTCAGCTTTCTGCATCTCGCTGTCAGGCAAGGGTGGACAGGTGGGCTTGTCTCTCTCTCTCTGCAGAGCACGTCTTAGCCGGCGTCAGTAGGAGGTGTTCTTTGCGTGTTTCTTGGAATGAGGCAAAGTGCACACTGAGTCATCTCCCCCCGTGTGCGTCTCTCGTCCCTTGTGCGACCACAGGTTTGATTTGTGAGACAGCTGGTGGGCAGGACTCTGGCTGTGGCCGGGGCACAGTTGCTTTCTTTGTCTGAGTCTGCCTGGCCCTTATGTAAGTATGAGCCGCAGCTTTGGCCTCGTTAGCTCCCTGCTTTCACCACCTGGACTGAGTGTTCCAGATGGCCTTAATTCGGGTAGTTGTTTTTGGTACTTATTCAGGGTGGAAGATTTGGGCTGCAGTTGTCGTTTATTTCCCTATTCTCTGAGGCCTCGTAAACTCTGGGCAATGTTCTGAAGGGATGGGCATTAGCAATTCTCGCCGTTACCAGGCTGGGCCCTGAAGGATGCTCCCCATCTCCACCTAATCTCCTCTCTTCCTTTGCTCACCCCACCACCTCCTACAGGGAGACAGGTTATTTTCAAAAGTCTAATCTATCCTTTTTTTTTTTTTTTTTTTAACCACGATAATAAAACTTTCCACTGAGCTCTGTGGCCAAGGGTAAACGCCTTTTCTCTGGGTAAGGCTCTCTGGGTTTTGGCGAGACGGTACCAGGAGCCAGTGCCCTGGGAGGGAGGCTGAGTCATGGCCCTGAGCTTTGGCTGTGGCTTTGTTGTGATTGGATTGTGCGTTGGGCGGGTCAGACGGTTGCCTCCTTTCATGAATGCCACCCTGGCCTCTCCACCACCTGAGACATTACATTCTCTGCCCTCAGAACTAAAGTCACCCCTGCGTGAACTTTTTGAGAAGGCTGGCCTGGTTTGGGGGGCTGAAGGTGGGTGCCGTTGCTAACTGCAGAGCAGTTTTCACTGTACCTCTGGCTGGGAGAACCCACATGGTTAGTATTTGGCTGAACAGCTGAGCTCATCGGCCACAGGCTATGTAGAGGGCTGCAAAGCGGGTCCCACAGTGCTGGGGACAGGAGTGAACTAACCTCTGGAAGGCTATGGCGAACAGGGCTCTCTTCCAGCAGATTCTCAAATCCATGCTCCTAATAGAAATCTCATGCACTAATGGTTTTCCTGGCACCAGACTCTTCTCCCTCCATCAGTGCATAGCTTAAGAGGGAAGACATTCCCTTGGTGTGGACCCAGTGGCCTTTGCGCCCAGGGAAAGCAGGCTAGAATGTGGTCGTTCAGACTCTGGGATGTGTGTTTTGTTCTGTTCTGTGTGTTTGGGGAGATTTTATATGTATGTGTGTGTGTTTATATATACCTATATATGAGTATGTATTTCAGTAGCAGCTGTCAGTATATAGTATATAATGAAGTATGCTGTACATAAGAATATCAATTGATTTCCTTTCTGCATTTCTCAAATAATGCTCCCACTGAGTGGTTTCCTGGCAGACGTGCAAAAAGTATTAATACTCAGCAAAGTCTGTTCTGTTGCCAACAGGAATCCTGACCAAGACTTTACATTTTTACTCCTCCCGACAAGGGTAAGCTAACCAGGGAAACCGCTCAGGCACGTCTGTTATTACTTGGCATCCACAGCACAGAATGAGCTGAAGTAGAGATGGTGTGAGAAGGAGCAGTGTCTGTTAGTTTTTCCTGTGGCTGGATTCTGATTCCCCGCGAAGAAGGGTTGAAGAGTATAGATCTCAGCAGCAAGAAGGGCAAATCCATAGTGTTCTCTTAGGGGTGCTGACTCCAGACTTGGAGATACGCCAGCTCCATTGGTTAGACCCCCAGGAGGGTCCACTGGAGGACTGACCCACAGGTTCTCTTACAGATGTCCTGTGTCCTGCTCGTATTAACTATGGGTGATTTCTCCCAACACAGACAGAGGTATAAGAGACCCTGTGGGTGGAAAACAGATAGTGGGTGGTGACATGTGAAATGACTCCCTTCTATCTACATTGGCAAAGTAGCCTTTGTTTATAAGAAGCTAAGGGGGACAAATAGAGACTTTGGAAGACAGTAGGTTTGCACATGATTGGACAAAACAGCCTCAAATTTTGGTATTGTTACTTCTTAATCATAACTACCAGGTTAAATCTCAAGTCTTGGGAAAGCATTTTCATCTGCCTACCCACACACTCATCCATGTAGTTTGTTCATCCATCCATCCATCCAATATTTATGAAACACTTGATATATGCCAGGCACCATGCTAGATTCTGGGCTTACATTGTTGTAATGTCAATAAAGCAGGATTTTGGCTTGCTAAGGGAGATTATCAAGTAAAGTCAGTTGGATCCCATTTTGAGAAGAGATTCAGTGTAGACACAGGGAGAGTGGGAGCACAGGGGAAGGATTTCTGCCTAAGTTAGTCTGGGGCAGTGGGCTCTGTGTCTCATCAGAAAGGCCACGGTGTTCTGAGTCTGGCTTTATCTCCACTGCTACACATTATAGTTTCTTTCTTGTTCTTTGAAAAGTTTCCTCTCTTCCCCTGCTTTCTGTTTAACCTTCTGTTAGAAGCTGAAGAGCCTGGAATAAAGAGTTGAGGGAGGGTCAGGGTAGTTTCTGATGGGGCTGTCGTCCTGTGCTCCAGCAGAGATCTCTCAACTCGTGTTAATCTCAAGCTTCAGGTTGCTCCCACTTTGATATCCTTTAGAAGAGAATTGTGAAGTCAAAAACCACCATGGGTTGTCACTACACACTTACCAGCATGGGTCAGATAAGATATAGCAACAGCACCAAATGCTGGCAAGGGTGTGAACGAACCGGATCACTCGTACATTGCTGGTGGGAATGTAAAACGGCATAGGCTGGAAGACCGTTGGGCAGTTTATTATAGAACTGAACATGCAGCTACCATGCAGGCCAGCAAGTTTGCATTTATCCCAGAGAAATGAATTTATTTTTATATAAAAATCTATACATGTATGTTTGCGTTTTTTTTTTGTTTTTGTTTTGTAATAGCCCCAAATTGGAAAGCCCCAATTTCCTCCAACAAGTAAATAGTTCAAGAAACTGTGGTATATTCATACCATGGAAAACTACTCGACAATAAAAAAGAGCAAACCATCGATAGGCACAGTGACTTGGACGAATCTCCAGGGAATCATGCTGAGTGAAAAAAGCCAGTCCCAAAGGTGGCATACTGTATGATTTTTGAACTGACAAAATTTTGGAAAAGAGACTAGCGGTTGTCAGGTTAGGGATGAGGGGGCAAGGGGAGAGGGGAGGCAGTGGATGTGGTATAAATGGGAACAGGACCGATCCCTGTGATGGAATCGTTCTAATGTCTCTACCACAGTGGGTACCGAACTTGCACATGTGATAAAATTGTATAGAACTAAACACGCACACCATAGAAGAAAAACTGGGGGAATCTGAGTAAGTTTGGTGAATTGTAATAGTGTAAGTATCCTGGTTGTGATATTTGTGGTTTTACAAAGTGTTACTGTTGTGGGAAACTGAGTCAAATGTACAAGGGATCTCTCTGTATTTCTTACAGCTGCATGTGAATACAACTATCTTAATAAAAAATATCCACTAGAAAAACATTATATAAAAGTCTGATTAGAATCTAAATTTCTAAATTAGAAACATCACAGCCCAACATTAAATTAAGGCTGTGTTTTATTTGTACACTTTATTTGAGCAACATGATTCTTTGTACCTTCTTTCAAGTGACTAATAATTCCCAATTGTAATCATCATTTCAACCATTTGAACTGGGCTATTTTGACTTTTAGGGTGGGGTTTTTAAAACTTGAGCTTGGCATAGAGTGTACGTGTGACCAAAACCTTGTATATGTGCTCAGATCACCCTGAAAATTTGGAAGACAATCTTAAAGCCCTTCTAGTGATGAGTCAGAAGTGTTGCTTTGGAATAAAATATAACACATTTTTTCATTTTTGAAAAGCTAAAAATACATTCTGGCCTAGTTGATGTCAGAAGCTTAATACTGATTTTAAGCATTTGCAGTTAAGAGGCAGACAAAAGTTTGATAAATACATAAGCACAGTTGGCGTAGAGATAGGTGGGGCAGGGCGTCTTTAGGCCTGTGCATGTGAAATTGGTCTTCGAAATGCTCAGGGAAAGCTCTCCTGCTATCCAGAGAAGCAGGCCATCCGTGCTGCTGCTTGCCCTGCTGGGCAATGACACCCTGCCGTCTCTAGACCTCTCTGCACACTGCTTCAGATCCAGGCATGTGTGTGGGAGGAACAGCGGTGGCCCTGCCCATGTGCCTAAGGGCTCCTTCTACGGTGGGGACTGCCCTGCCGTCATGAGAGTTGGAGAACAAGGTGTGGGAGGCTGATCATGCTCTTAGGATTTTAATGGTGTTTTGGGAATAGGATTCCAGTGGCGTTTTTATAGAAAACCAGTATTTTAGTGGGGTTCTAATTTATCCAACAGTTCTGTGTACGTGATTCTTTTTGCAGTATCCATATCTCTTATTGTTCTTCCCATTACCTGTGTGCCATGAATACACCTAGTGGAGTTGCCTACACTCCTTGGGGGAGAATAAGTGGGTAATATTAAGGTTTGTAGAGAACATGAGTGTCTGATGTCTTAGAACAGTATTAAATGTTGTCTGCCTGTACTGTTTGGCAGGAGGGAAACCGTGGGGGATGAGAATATGGGACAAATTAGTCTGCTCTAAGGTGGCTTTTGAGACCACTGTTAAATTTATCATAGGATCTCTCAAGTAGATGGGGTTTACACAGCACTGTCAAGTATTTCCTGAAGGTTCTTTCAGCCTTTTCCAAGTCTAAGCAGCTTCAGTCTGTGGTTAAGTTCCCAAATGAATCCCAGCAAACCAGCTTTTTCCAAATGGATCAAATAGCACTTAATAAAAATGTAACTGTGTACATAGCCACACATGCATGAAAAAGAATTCCGATGGTTAATGCTGTAGATCATGTTGGAAAAGGATCTCCTGTTTTTCATTTGTTAAAACTATCTCTTAAAATAGTCTTTGGCGACCTTGTTCCTTATAATTGGACTCTACCCGGAGGTGAGCGTTTGGGGGAAAGTTCGAAAGCAAATTTATGTGGCTGTTTTCTGTGGGTAGTAGGCTGGAAAAATAGTAAAAATGAACTTCAGATTTCTCTGGTTTTCTTGGAGCTTAAAAATGGCTGACCTAGTCTCACATTTAAAATGTTCTGTCTTGGGCTGAAGTGTACAGGTTTGGGAAAGAACAGTATGCAGGCAATATTTTGGAAGACTTGGCATCTGAGGATGGGCTTTACGATTTACATAGCACAATCTACCTTTCCTTGAAAGAAGTCTTTGTTTTCACCAGACGACCTAAATCCAGGCAGTCCCCACTCTTCAACTTGGTGTATTCGTAGGAACCACATTTTAAAATGCACATCCATGACACACATTTCCCAGTAGGAATAACAACTAGTACTTCTAGAGCTCTTAGTATGTAGACGCTGTTCTAACCATTTTACACGCATTTATTTAATCCTCACAATAACCTCATGAAGTAGGTATTATTATTATCCCAATTTTATATAGGAAGAAACTAAGGCACAGAGAGATTAAGTAATTTGCCTAAGGTCACACAGGTGGTTAATGGAGACACCGGCATTTAATTTAGGCCCTTAGACTTCAAAGCCTCAGTCGTTAAACCATGGCGATATCTTGCATTTCAATGTTAAAACATTATTGCAGTTTTCAAATAAGGCTTTACCAACCAAATATAACCAAGAGTATATTGTAAAAGCAAAGACATGTTAATTCACCTATGTAGTTATTTAATGTAATAAGTATAAATTGATAATTAAGTAGAAAAATATTCTGATTCTCCTAAAATGGGAATAAATGTGTCAGTCAGATGGACTAGGCAAAGGCCTCAGTATCCCAGCAAGCAAGTATGGTAGTTTTTCTGTGATATAAATTTGTAAACAATATGCTAAAAAATATAATTACATATTTAATTTTAAGTCTCTGGCTTAGACTTTAGAAAGGCTTTTTTGGTTTGGATAGCCTGGTTTTCTCAATATGACTCCCTAGAAATGTGTACTAATACTTTCATCTTTGCTTCTGAAGGATGGTGTATGCAAGGTGTGGTGGTCCAGGTCGGCAGCTTTTCCAACTGTCTTCTGGCTTCCACAGTGTAATATCTATTGAAAAGTCAGCTTAATTAATTTCTTACTGTAATGGGACCTGGGAGTCTGAGTGGCTTTGGTTGAAGGCAGGAAAGTGATTACTTGCCTCTGGGTGGATCTGATGGAATTCTGGGGGCTGATGTGGAAAGTCCCTCTGAATCTTGTTGGTCGGCTTTGTACCAAATTCCCAGGACAGTGAGAATAGAGTTTGGTTATTGGGTTAGTTAAACATTATCCTTTTACATGCAGAACCTTTAACAGCTAAGCCCATGAACTTAATTCTCTGTCTTTCCCCTCTCCGTGTGTGTCTCCGCAGCACAGACCCTGGATTCTCATGGTCTATGGGATGTGGGCCTGCTGGTGTGTGCTGGGGACCCCAGGTGTGGCCATGGTCTTGCTCCACACCATCGTCTCCTTCTGTGTGGCCCAGTTCCGGTCGCTGATCCTGTCGTGGCTCTGTTCTCTCCTCTTGCTCTCCACACTGAGGCTGCACGGCGTGGAGGAAGTTAAGGTAAGTGTCTTTCTGTTACCATCGGGAAGGAAAAGGCTCTGTGGGCTTTTCCCTGGTCTCAGCACATACCTTTGTTTTCAGACAAGAGACAATTGTAGAACCATGATGGGGCGCCCTCTAGTGACCGTATGGGGTTAATACATGCGAACCCTGGCGGGGCATCCTGCAATCTCTTGTGTCTCGCTAAGACACAAAACGTTGCTCCCTTTATCTTTTCTCTTAGGCATGGAGGGTGCCAGATGTTACAGGAGCAGAGGGGCAAGAAAAAAGGGAAAAGAAACAAATAGTCCCCTAGGCATTTAATAAAAATCATCTGGAGAGCACTTTACAATTTGTAGGGAACATTCACGTTCCTTATTCGGTATGCACATGGTCCTGTGATGGTCAAGCAGGTGTTTTTCTTCTTAGTTGATGGAACAGATTTATTTATTTCTACTCACATACCCCAATGG
>CAUYSK010122597.1:0-43821 GCA_963575035.1 Avahi laniger
AATTCCGCAACATCATGTGGCAGGTGTTACGGACTAGGCTTTACTGGGGACAGGACAACCAGAGAAGAGCAGGTGCAGACCCCCAGCCCCATCATTCCCCAGAGAGGTGCTAGAGCCAGGCTATTCTGCTCTGAATGCACCAAGGGTGTGTGTTCTGAGGAAGCCCCGGCTTCCCTCACTTCCCACAGGGCGAGAATGAGAGCAACCTTGCCAGCAGGGAAGTCACATGTATTGGGGTCTGGGTGCCTGCTGTTTACAGGTATTGTCTGGGAGTCTGTGCCTTCCAGGAAGAGGGAGGAGGCCACGGCCCTTTCTGGAAGCTGCCTGGCGGTACAGCTTCCCTGACCAGGAGGAGAAGCGAGTGAAGAACATTGTTCAGGCAACCTAGAGTACACTGCTACAATAATTGCTGTTCAATTCTTTTCAGCCGCACACACAGAAGAGCTGGGAGATTCAGAAAAAGGAAAATTTACCATATATATCCAAGGGAAATTCTTATATGTGAAACCACATTTGTTGTAATGTTACGGTAACAATAAAGGTTCTAGTGAATCTATGCTTTTAGACTCTATGTCCAGTTAAAAAAAAAATTACTTCTTTCAAGAACCTTACCTTAATCACAAAGAATCATTCAATTAAGATGAACTGAGGGCCAGGCTCAGTGGTGCACATCCATAATCCTAGCACTCTGGGAGGCTGAGGCAGGAGGATCACTTGAGCTCAGTAGTTCCAGACCAGTCTGAGCAAGAGCAAGGCCCCTTCTCTACTAAAAATAGAAAAATTAGCCCAGTGTGGTGGCAAACACCTGTAGTCCCAGCTACTAGGGAGGCTGAGGCAGGAGGTCACTTGAGCTCAGGAATTTGAGGTTGCTGTGAGCTATGATAACTCTTGCACTCCTCTACCCAGGGCAACAGAGTGAGACTCTGTCTCAAAAAAAAAAAAAAAAAAAAAAAAAAAAATGGACTGAGACCAAGTACTCCTCTGCCACTTACTCTCTCTGTGACCTAAGTCAGGACATTTGACTTCTTTAAGTTTTCTTCTCAGCAAAATAGAGATAGATATTTTAGTACTTCCCCAAGTCACGTAAAGACTTTGGTAAATCGCTGTCATACATGGAAATGAGGAACAGAGAGCAGACTAAAGACCCAGATCTCCAAATTTTCAGACCAGCGTTTTTCCACAATATCATGATCAAGGAAGATTTCTCACATTGTTTTTATCCTTGCAATGATTCTTGAATTTAATGTTTTAACTAGCTACATGTAAGCTTTAAATTTAAAGCTTAAACCATAGATCACATTATATTGTTCTTTTTTTAAGAACCTGAAAACTTATATTGAATATCTTTTTTCTTTTTTGCTAGAGTGAAATACATAAAAGTGGAGCAGTATAAGTGAGACTGTAGCTCAGCGCATGACTGTGTCTCACAACAAAGCTGCAGTGGCCTGAAGTACCATCACCATCTCAATAATTGCCTGATTATCTGTGCTGTGAGAAGTTTTGCACAGTTATTTCTGAAATTGAATGTAATTTAACATTTATGATTTACTATTCACAGCAATAGTAAATATTCCCACCTACAGTGCCAGAATTCTAATTATGCAAGCCTTGGTCTCGGCTAAGTACCCACTGCTGGGCAATTCCTGGTCTCTTGCAGCCTGACTCAATGAGCTAAATCATCACAACTGAAATTAGCAATTCCAAAATGGAATTATCAGCAAAGGAATGTCATGCATTGCTTGAGTGCCTTTCTCTCATTGTAGAATTTCTGTATAGTTGTGTCCTGGCCAAAATGAGCACATTCATGGTGGGAAATAAGTGAGGTGAAAAGCCATTAGCATAGTCTTTGTGTTACAATTAGTTAGCAGTTCCGCCTCAACATTAGAAAAGCCAGTGGAATACTAAGGACCATGCAGGGAATTGGCTTGTCTGTAGGGCTTTTTCTTCCTGGGCCAAAAATAATCCATGACCAACATTTACAGTAGCAGAAAGGAGTTTACCAAAGAATCTCTTCAATGTTTTAAAGCCAAAAACTTGTGTTTGGTTGGGTCAGTTTGGTATCCAAAAACTAACTGCTAAATACTTTGCATAATTTAAAAAGTAATCATTTATTTTTCATTGTTTATAAAAAATTTGATCTAATATTACATTTTTCCATGAAATTTTTAGAGTGCCTTTTACTCAAAGTGAAACATCCATATGTGTATTCTCGTTCGTCATGTTGTTCAAATAACAATAATGTGCGTTTATTGAGAGTTAATTACATGCCAGCCATGGCCCCAAGTGCTTTCATGTATCATGTTATTTAAATATCACAGGGACCCTATTTTTCTCCACTTTACAGATGAGGAAATGAAGGCCCAGAGAGGTTCATTTCTTCCCCAGTGTCACACAGCTAACAAGTGGTAGAGCAGAGATTCAAACCCAGGCAGCAACTCCAGACTCATGCTTAGATATTACACAGCAAGATGTCAACTCTGCATAAATTTTTAGCATGTGCACTATATACAGCCCAGTTTAATTTTTTCCAATTTTTAATTTTGATAAAATGTAAATAACACAAAATTTACTACCTTAAGCATTTTAAAATTTTTCACTCAGGAGTATTAAGTACATTCATTTTGTTGTACAACCATCACTACCATCCATCTCCAGAGCTCTTTTCATCTAATAAAACCAAAACTCCAAACCCATTAAGCAATAACTCCCCATTCCCCTTCCCCCAGCCCCTGGCCTAAAATAATGAGATTCAGAAAATATGATTAAGTACAGAGTTTTTTGTTTGTTTATTTTAGTGCAAGTACACATCTTGGCATAAGTATAGAGTTCATTTGAGATCAAAGCTTGAGGACAGCCACCTGGGAAACACTGACTCCAAACGAATGGGTCAGTGTTCAAAAGTGGGCAAGCTGAGGTTTCACTTAGAGACAGAGATTAACAGGGTTGCAACATTTTCCATGTGAGGCCAGTGTACACATTACAGTAATTTGGTTGGTTACAGTTTGCTACATTCCAAGGAAGATTGCTTTAACGTTCTGTGAGGAGGGGGTCTTATTTCTGGTGCCATTTGGTCTGTTTTAATCCTTTATCGGACAAGAATGAGGAAGAGATTTAATCTGTACCTGGAGAAGCAGATGTCGCAGCCGCGCGCTGTGTGACTCAGGCCAGATAGCCGCCTTCTCTCAAGGCTCAAAATGATGTAAAATTCCAACTGCCTTAAGTTTGAGTTATTTCATTTCACACCACCGTGATTGTATTTTCTGTCTCCATGATTTTGACTACTCTAAGTATCTCATATGGTGAATCATATAGTATTTGTGTTTTTGTGACTGGCTTATTTCACTTAACATAATTTCCTTAAGGTTCACCTATTTTGTAGCATGTGTCAGAATTTCCTTTCTTTTTAAGAGCAAATAATATCCCGCTGTACGGGTGGAACGCATTCTGCTTATTCACACATCTGCTTAGTGATTGTGAACAATGCTGCTAAGAAAATGGGTGCACAATTTTTTTAATATCTCCTTTTAGATGTTTTTAATATCTCTGTGGTATTCCTGATTTGGTTTTCAAAAATCTCTTATTGTTTTAATTTTATGTTAAAAGTATTATCACAAATATGTTCAACTTATTTTCTAAATATAACCTGGTTTTGAATCCTAACTCTGGTTGCTTGCTAGCTCAGTGACCTTCAGTAAGTTATAAAAATTCTCTATGACTGTTTCCTTAGCCACAAGGTTTAAATAGTAACCATACCTACGTCATATGGTAAATAGGAAGTATAAATGAAAAGATACTCATAAGCGAGAGGGCATGTCCACATTTCACTAGTAAATGCTCAAAAAACATCTAATTGTTGTTACTATTAATATTTCCAGTAAGCTCACCTCAAACTACAACATGCACGCGCGCACACACACACACACACACACGAATTATCTCATGGTTTCCTGCAATACAGCCTCACAGATATTCAAGAACAGCTTCTCATGGCTCTTCCATTCTGACCTTCTTGCCTGAATGCCCTCCTGCTAGGGGTGCTCTCGTGTTCTCCTGGCTGTAGCTGCGTCAGTCTGTGACAGTCACTGATGGAAGGGAGAGGTACCCTCATCATCCCCAGTGCAGCAGAAACCAGGCCGTGGCTTTCGGCAAGACTTGACTAAAGGATTGGAACGAAGAGAAATATTACACAGAGGTAAACCTGCAACTGCTTGCTGAGATAGCCAATCACAGAGACCATGCAGGAAGGAGCCTGACCCTGGAGACCTGCAGCTCCCGGTAAAGTTCCCCGCAGGTCTCAGCACTGCTCCCGCTAATGAGGCTCCTCGTGCCTGGCCGGGCATTTGGGTCCAAGCCAAACCTCCTCCAGACCCCAGAGGAAGAGGAAGTCCTTCCTCCCCATCCTGAGCCCTACCTCAATTCCTATAGGAGGAACGTTTGTCTCTCAGGCTAATTTACAGAGCAAACAGTAAATCCCTTAAGGAGAAAATTCCCAGCTTAAGCCACAAAAGGCCCTGTCAGTCACCTGGCCTAGACCAGGCCATCCTTGTGGTCTGTTCTGGGACCTGAGTATGTTGAGTGTCTTTTCCCAAACTGAGGTTTCAGCCTTCGGTGGCACCTCCTGTGGGAAACCAGTGTATTGCAATGTGTGCGGTGACAACTTCAGTCCAGTTGTATTTCATAATCCTTCCTCATTAGGGGAGAACAAGGTAAACTCTGTAGGTTCCTCCTTCTACGATTCCATGTGGGGAGAAGCCTGGACAAAAATGCAGCCGTATTTCCAAAGAATAAAGATCAGTTTTCATGGATAAGGCAGCTTAAATCCAGATTTACTAGAGGGAGGGCATTTCTAATATTGCAGGGACAGGTCTTGCTAAATTTACGGTATTAAACAGAAAAATGCTTCACAAGGGATATTAAACTTAAATTTCTGCCTCCAAATTCAGAAGTATTTGCCAGACATACACACAGATGGAAAGCAACAAAGGTGATCTCTTAGGAACCAGAGAGTCTGCGCCAGTGACAACACAAGAAATCACTTGTGACCACCACTCCCACCCACCTGCTTCCCACACAAGTAAACAGTCAAACGAAAACAGTTCTTACAGCTTCAGATTTTTAGGGCCCACCAACAGGTGGTTAAAGGAAAAAAAAAGAAACATAGACAATGGATATTTGAAAAGAATCTCAGTTGCATACTTTTAAAGAGTTTAAATAAAGACAATTGTAAAACATCCTCTTTCTGACATCAGTTTGGAAAGAGAAACCTATTAGTATGAGGAAGGGGTCGCTCTAGGGTGGTAGCGGCAGCCGGGGCTGTAGCTGGACAATCATGTCCCCACGCTGGCACTCAGCCAGGTAGCAAGACCGGTCTGCGCCTCGGTTTTCTAAAATGTGCCATAAAGATGATAACAGTGCCTGCCTTCAGCGATGGCGTGAGGGTCAGTCCTGGTGGAACAGGACACTGAGAATCACCTCCAGCAGGCTGAGCAAAGGTAGCTCTTTCCCCTATCAGTGAGGGCAAAATACACTCTTAGTGGGATGGAAGATTGAAGCCACTTTTTTAAGGGAGAAATTACCATCAAAACTTCCCCATGACGTTCTTTGACTGAATCCTTCACTATATGGTATATACTATCTTGAACAAAGACAAACACATATGTTCTAAGATTGCATTTTCCATTTTTTGTAGCAGTCAAAACAAACCCGTAAACAATGGAAATTTCCATTAATAGTTTTAGATAATTATAATGTTATAAGGTTATTAAAGGAAGGAAGTAGTTACGTAATCATTTGCCTAGGAAGACAACCAAGAGGAAAAGTGCAAAGAGCAAGTTGAGGAATAGCATGTATAAGATGAGTCTGGTGTTTAATGTATAAATCCATAAGCCTGACACATGCATAGACAATTTCTTAAAAATCTGCGAAAGAAACCATTACTAATGGCTAACACAGTAGATTAAGGACGTGGGGTTTGTAGAGGACCTGGCTTGTCCCAATCTATATCTTATTAGCGCTTTGAATTTTTTGCCATGATCAAAGTTAACCTGTTCAGTTAAAATATTTAAAAGTAGTTTAAAAATTAAAATAAAAAATAAGGACCGCAGCCAGCATCCCAACATATAATAAAACAATATTGAATTAGTCATTCAAAAAAAATCAGAAGAATAATTTTCAACAACAAAAAGCATCTCATTGGTTCTGCTAGCCCCAATATTGAAAGGAATTTCTCAGCTAGCTGGAGGATTCCTCTCTGCTCATTTGGCACAATAAAACCAAGAGCATTCATGCCATTAGCTTCATAACCACATGCAAAACGTAAGATTTTTTCTCATTGATCTGAATTTTGTGGAAGTCATGTTTGTGCTTTTAAATCCTTTAAAACCCTGCTTGGGAAACAATCACTTTACTTTCCAATACTCAGTGATCTTATTCATGCATATTTTAGGAATATGATATTACGAGTACTGATATCAAGTATGAGTAATACTCTCCTGGTTGTTAAACTGACCAAAACATTAGTCGATATGCAAATAAATGAGTGTGCATGTGCATGTGTGTATAAAATAAAATAGGAGAATGGACAGCCATCAATGTTTCCTTTTTAGATACATAAATGGAGATGTCCTTTTGATCTAACGAAAGCTATTTTCATTAAGTTTAGCTTTGCTTAAAAGAAAGAAGAAGAAAAAAGGAAACTCCTAATTTTAATCCCGTTTAGCCCCAGAGCATGCGTTGTGGTATCAGAGGGTCAGAGCTGTCTTGGAAAGGGTCGCGCCACCCCGTGTAGTTTCCTCACACTTCACACTCACATTTCATCCACCCTGAAGTGGCGTCTCAGCAGGATATTCCTGGACAGTCTAAGCACTAAACTCTGTCAGAAGGGTAACTACTTTTGAACATGTGGTCAGGGCTAAGAGCCTCAGGCAAGGGCTCCTGCTCTCTTTCTATAGGAATTTACCTGGGATGTGAAGATGGGGGTATCAGGGAGGCTGATCCAGGCAGGGGCTGGAAGCTCAGGTAACAAAGCTGCCTCCAAAGCCACCGTCTTCCTGCAGCCCTGCTAGTTAACAGCCCTGTTGGCAATGGGGGAGGGGAAATGTCTCTCCTAGTTTCCAAAAGAAGCATAAAAATGATGCATTATATACTGTCTCAGGGATATTTTGGAGCCAACCTGCTTGGCACAGGAGAGAACCCTCCTGTCACCTCATGGACTGTATCATGACAGAAAGGCAATTGGGCACCAGAGAGGATGTCAGCCAAGTGTCAATAAGGTTTGACCACTGCCCCCAAACAATGCTGATGACGGGAAAGAGAGATATTAATCAGGTGTGAGCCTGTCAAATGTTCAGAGCATGCTGCAGTTTCCCGAAACAGATACAGCCCACCAACAGAATGTTAAATGGACTTGAACGGAGTAGATTATTCAGGCATCTCGAGAAAAACAGAACTAAGATTCAAAAGAGCTTTCTGAAAAAAAAAAAAAAGTTGACTTTTTTTTAATCAGCATTCTTCTCTACGACATGCTTTAAAAAGAGGGAGGTCTGTGTTATATTCTGGAAAAATTACATTCTCCCCAAAAATCAGTCATGATAAAAGGATCAGATTACAAGGCATGTCATCGAGTTTAAAGGAAAGTGTGGATGAAGCAGTTGTGAAGCTGCTGTGATCACGGGCCGCGCAGATGCAATCCACCTGTTCACTCTGTGTCCCTCCGAAAGCCCAAATCCCCCAACACCTGGAACTCACCCTCAACTCTTCCCACCAGGCCGGCCATCTGTTCCCAACACCCCCT
Source organism: Avahi laniger (assembly GCA_963575035.1). NCBI lineage: Eukaryota > Metazoa > Chordata > Mammalia > Primates > Indriidae > Avahi > Avahi laniger. Next base: position 7,793 of record CAUYSK010122597.1, read on the forward strand.
CCGTGTATATAAACCCACCCACGCAGTTTCCCAAGTGAGAAACCCCATTGCCATACAGATGACCAAGGGGTGACCACTTCCCTTACGTGCCTTCTGCCTCCCCTGGCCTTTCACAAACACCTGATCATCTGTGACCACTGCATTTCTTGCAGCTCTAAATCGAAGCAATGGTATTGCGACAACCTTCCACGATAGTTTTCAGGCTTGAAAGTCCCCTGTCCTACAACTCTGTTTATAACTGTGGTTATCGCTGTCTAGCTTCACGTGAGAACCACCTGGGGAGCTTTCCCTGTTACTGACCATAAGGCACTGCCTCAGACTAACTAGATCAAAATCTATTCCTGGCCACTCTTGATTTTTCAAACTCCCAAGATTTCTAGTGGGAAGCCAGGGTTGAAAACCACTGATTTAGGGTGAGGTTGAACTACACATAATAGAAAAATAAATAAATAAGAGTACTTAAACGAGATGAAAATTAGTTTCCCTTTCATGTAAAGGAGGCCCATGCTCCTCCCAACTCTCTGTTCTAATGTTATTTGGGTTTGACATCATCCTCAGGAAACAATATGGCTTCTGGAGCTTCAGTCATCACATTCACGTTCCAGGTGGTAGGTAGGGGAGGGGGAAAGAAGGCATACCCTTTCCCTCTGAAAATGACTTTATGTACTACTTCCTTTTACATATCATTGACTAGAACTTCAGCTAAATGGCCACAACTAGCAGCAAAGATGGCTGGGCTATGTAGCCTTTAACTGGACATGAATGTGCCTTAGTAAAAATGAGGGTTCTGTTACCAAAGAAGAAGGGGAAGATGAGCATTAGGAGGCGACTCACAGTCTCTGTCCCAGGTGTTAAGCATTCAAAAGGGCCCTGCTAACGTCCTGTGCACACACCCACAATAGCTCCCTGTCACCTCCCCAGGGTAAATCCAGACCTTCAGTGACTATTTAGTGAGCTCCAGAGTCTCTCTCCACCTTGCCATCCCCGTTTTATCTCACCCTGAGCTTCCTGAGGACGTTCATACTTTCTCATTGCTGGCCCTTTGCACCTAAAATAACCCTTCACACATCTCCTTTCAGCAGCATCCACTCCTGCAGAACCGGCTTCAGTGCTCCTTCCCAAGGAAATCTCCTGCCTCTGTCCACACCCCGGTGCCTAGCAAAATCCCACGCATTAAAGACTTGCTTCCTGAGGGCCTCAAAGTAACTTACATTTATTGTAAAGTTATTTTCATTTTCCTAGATGTCTGTCTTCTCTCTCAAATTGTAAGCTTCAGGAGGCCAAGCACCATGCCTCATGTGTATTTGCAAATCCTTCATGCCTGTCACTTAGCAGCTACTCAACATCTATTTGCAATTTGAATTACATTTGAGGTCCTTTTAAGTGTCAGATTTTTTTTTTAGTGTTTATAAACTCTTTTTTGTCATAAGTCATGAACTCACACAGAGACACACACACGCACCCCTCTGCTTTAGTCTTTGTAGATAGTTTTATAACACAGAGCAAAAATTGGAAAGTTACTTTATACTAAATGGTAAGGTAATTTGTCCAAGATAGTTTTAAAAGAGCTAACAAATTGTGTGTACTAGTATATACATATATATATTAGTAAATATATATCTATGCTCACACAGATATTTACACATGTATATCTATATATTACATGTACATCCTACATTACAAAACGTGATATATAATAATTTTGTTAATTTTTTAGAAGCATTCTAGTTGTCTTGACTTAATGCCTGATATTAAGGTGACACAAATCACTGTTTATCCAGGAAGAGAAATTTTAAAGATGCTAACCTGCACTTGCTTGTCTGCACTTGTCAGCATCCTCACCTTGGGTTAGTTAATGTTAGATGGAATAATGGTCCCCACAGTGTTGGCGTCCTAACCCCCAGAACCCACCAATGCGTTACCTTACGTGGCAGCGGGGACTTTGCAGATGTCATTCAGAGTGTGGACCTCCAGATGGGGAGATTATCCCAGTTCGTCAGGGAGGGCCCGATCTAGTCGCATGAGTCCTTAGAAACGGAGACCTTTCCCCGGCTGTGGTCAGAAAGGAACATGATGCCAGAACAGTCAGAGAGGTGCTGTGTCGCTGGCTTTGAAAGCGGAGGGAGGGACCCACGATCCAAGGGGCGCAGGCATCTACAGAAGCCGGGAGGCTCCAGAGAGGAACACAGCCGTGATGACACCTTGACTTCAGTCCCGTCAGACCCACATCTGAATGCTAACCTTCAGAGCGGGAAGAGATTACGTTTGTGCTGTCTCTAGCTACTTGGTTTGCAGTGATTTGCTGCGGCAACGATAGAAAACTTACACTTTCCTTTCTAGTGCGGCGATGTCGTTGAAGTGACTCCACAGAGCTTTACGTGTGTGGAGTCTCACAGAGGGAAGGCTCACTGGCAGAATAGCTTTGCAGGTGACATAGAAGGTATTGCCACCAAGTGATTTTGTGGCCACACCCTGTCGCCCTGCCCTGCCCATCTGTTGCTTGCTGATGCCAGGAGCTTCAAGCCAGGGAAGAGGATGTCCAGGGCCTCCCAACACCGGCACAGATGGGTTGTCTGTTCTTACCTGTGATCCGGTCTCCTTCACGCAGATGATTAGACACCTGCTGGGAGGAATTTTAAAAACTCAGAAACATTCATTTACACATCCAGTCATTCAGCTCATGTCTGAGTCCCTGCTGTATCAGCACAGCGCCAGACCCTTCCCAGTGGTCCTCGGAAAGAGGGCAGGAGGGTAGGTTTAACGCCGACGCCTCCTGCTGAAAGACAAATTCAAGAGCATGTCTTCTCAATCCCGTCAACATTACAATTTCACATACCTGATCCTGCTCTTGTCATTCTTTATTTTAGTAGGCAGGCAAAGAAATGAGTAGATGATGAGGGCTGTGTGCACTTTCTGATTTTCATAATAGCTAATGAGTCAGAGAGAGGGATGTTATGGCATTGTGGGATTTCCGGGTGTAACAGCCTCATTTTATGGCAACGCTATTCCCCTGCATCCCACACCGCTCTTCACCTGGCCTCGGTCTCTGTCTGTGCGTGTGAAACTCTTCATGATCCAGGTAGCCTCAACTCTACTAGCAGTGAGCTTTCACAGCTGGGACGGTGCCAGGAAAATTATAAGCACTATTATTTTCTATTATTATTATTATTTAGGAAATGTTTGGCCAGTTTACTGCATTGAACTGAGGCTATCTTATTTCCTAAAGACCTTATATTTATAGTCAAATATAAAATGGACTTTTCTAGAGTCATTCATTTCATCCATTCATTTAAGCATTTATTAACGAGTCCCTGTTATGCACAAGGTGCTTTGCTAGGACCAATGATAATAAGAGATGAGTGCCACCTCTGCTTCCTTATTAGCTGTGTGACTTTGAGAAGTTACTTTTCTCACCTCAGTTGCCTTGTCTCTAAAATGAGAATAATACTACTACTTACCAGTAGAATCATGTGAAGACTCCTACTTTTATGCAGTATGTGTATTGTTTTCTTAGGCTTCTGTTTTTTAGGAGTTTGCGAGCCTAACAGAACAGGAGCAGTGGACCAAATAGGCAAGGAAGGAGGCAGATCTATTCAGCAGACACTTATTGAGTGCTTACTATGCACAAAGGCAGAATATCAATATGGCAGGGGAATTCAATAACGAGAACACAGAGTAACACTAAGACATGGGGTGGGATTTTAGAGTGCACATTTGGCAAATCAAAGAGAACTTGTAAACCCTCCTAAGAACCCCAGTGAAAATTGTTAGGAATGATTCTATCAAGTCCCAGTTAGCCACATACAAATTATCCCCATTGTAGACTCCCGTGGTATATATTTCTAGTATAAAAAGCATTACAGTAATCACATTTAATCCTTGTTACATTTTAAATATGCATGTCAATGCAAATTACAAATATCGAAAGGAAAATGAGGACAGAAGGAAAATAAATTAAGGAATTTGTTGAGAAAAAGAAATGCAATAATATGAAACAGCCAGTTTTTCTTGTTAAGAGCAGCCTTCTCATTTCCAAATGTATTCATTGGTTTTGTGTTGACTGTGCCCTAACCTTGCGTATCATTTGATGTTAACATTGGAAGAAATCCATCACTGACACCAACGTGGCAGCCTTCTGAAGGGTCAGGACTAGGGAGCATCTGGAAGGACCTCCCAAGTTTCGCTGCTCCTTTTGGAGGGCTCAGACTGCCTAGCAGTCTTCCACTTCTCCCAGGCTGCTTACTGTGCAGTAGGAACTCATCTCTAAAGGGAATGTGATAACATGCAAATGGAAACTTGCATTTGTTTCCTAATGATGAGTTAGTTTCTCCAGTACACCCATCCTACCATTGGCTTGCCCCAGGGTGCATGGTCTGTCAGTCTCCAGAATCTAAAGACCCTTCAGACTACCCACAGTATTTCTGTGACTGCCCATCCTTTCCAATTCTAGTAGTTCAGACTGTGTTCGTCTCTCTCAAGACTTCATGTAGAAACTTTGAAATGCAATGGACTAGGGAGTGAAAGGAAAAGGACTTTGAGCAGAAACAGAAAAACAGGCTTACGAGGCATTAGAGAGGGCTATGAGTTGTTAGCAAAGAAAGGGTGCAAAAATCAGCTTGTTGGTTATAATTTGTTCCAAGCTCAGTGAGACATCTGTGTAATGTGGCTTCTAAAATACACAACAAAATAAAGCAAAATGCTAAGTCACCTTAGGCAAGTGATCATGGGAGTTTCCAGCAACCATCAGTTAGACCATATCTAAAGTATTATATCCAGTACTGAAAAACTAAAAAAATGGGAAATGTGATCAGGACATTCAATAGGTGTTCTGTATCATGAGAATGAGGGAAGAAAGGAAGAAAGGAAGGATGGATGGGAGGGAGGAAAGAATGAGGAAAGGCAGGAAGTGAGGGAGGGAGGAAGGAAGGTCACTGTCCAGTGCAAGAATCCCTTCCCAAGTGTTAAAAGTTTAATTGTGTCCCCAAAAGATACGCTGTGACTATGACCTTATTGAGACATAGGGTCTTTGCAGATGTACTCCAGTTAAGGAGAGGTCATTAAGGTGGGCCCTAATCCAGCATTACTGTTGTCCTCGCAAGAAGAGGAGAAGAGACCCAGAGATAGACACGTGTAGAGAAGAGAACACCATATGGGGATGGAGGCAGAGACCAGAATGATGTGCCTGCCTGCCAGGGATTGCTAGAAACATCAGAAGCTAAGAGAAAGGCCTGGAACGGAGCCCTCAGAGAGAGCCTGGGCCCTGCAACACCTTGATATTGGATTTCTGTCCTCTAGAGCAGCAGTCTCCAACTTTTTTGGCACCAGGGACTAGTTTCGTGGAAGAAATTTTTCCATGAATAGGGTAGAGGGGTTGGGGGAAGGGGCACAAAGCTCAGGCAGTGTTGCCCAGCCCAGTTCCTAACAAGCCTCTGACCAGTACCAGGCCACAGCCCAGGGGTTGGGGACCACAGCTCTAGAACTATGAGAAAGCAGGTGTTTTAAGCTGCCCAGTTTGTGACACTTTGTTATGACAGTCATAAGAAACTACTACAGTTACCAGTGCTGACAGAGATGGTCATCCGCCTTAGCCTACACATCCCCAACGCTGTTTCCATCTCTCAAACCAGCATGTTTCCATGGTGAACAGCTCTGGGCGTTTGCTGAGGGCTTCCCAAATACCAGCACCACTCTAAGAGCTTTATCAGAATTTCTTTATGTGATCTTCACATCAACCATGTAAAGTAGGTACCACTGTTATTCTAACTCTGTAAATAGGGAAACAAAGGCTTAGAGAGGTTGATGAACTTGCCCAGGACCACACTATTAATTAATAAGGGATGAATGGGAGGCCATCTGATGCTGGCACCATGGTTCAATACTTCCTGTAAAGACACGAGAAGCCGGTGTGATGGTTAAGAGAGCTAAAAATAGGCAGGGAAGCTGAAACAGAGAAGGTGTCAGGAAAGACGAAAAGAAGTAAACTCAACCTTATGCTGTCCTTGCTCAGACTGTGAGAACTAAGTTGTGCACAGAGTAGACAACGGGAGAGGGATCGACACCTCTCAAGTCAGAAACAGGATGTGTACAGAACTTGGGACTGGCAAGGGAGACCCAAGAATGTTTCTAGAAAGAATAAGCAAAGTAAATAAAAATTAATCATCCGATGCCAAACTCTTATTAAATTAGTATACATAAAATGGCATTGATGTTGTCTTCAGTGTGTTGACATTTTCATTTTAGTGAGTGTAAAACATATAGGCTCTATTTTCTCCAATAATGCTTGAGCTCCTTTTTGTTCTTTTCTGAAACCTCTACAGCTGTTGAGAGATACATACACACCATCTCACCAGTCTCCTAGTTACTTTCATCTGGAAATTACCAAACTTCTTTGTCACCTGAGTTTTCCTACCCAGAACCTGCCGGGCTTTGCAGTTTTTGTTCTGGGTTTTTTTCCCGTGTCCTCATATTTTAGTGATCTTCCTCCCAATCCGTTCTTTCTTGTCATTGTGAGGAATGTACTTTCCATTCGTGGGAGCCTGTCTTCCCTTGTTTACAAGCCACAGTTGTCAGTGAAGGCCCTGGAAATCAAATCAAATCGAATCAAACCAGCAGAGCAGTCCTTTACCAGAGTTACAGCCATCGCCCATGTCCAGACACCAGAAATGTCCCCAGCCCATCCCGTTAACCCTGGAGAAGTTCTTGGTCACTAAAGATACAATGTGGAATCTCTACCATGAATTTCCAGCTTTTTTAAAATTATAGGTCACATCATTCATTGACAACCTTTTGGAAATATAAGAAATTCTGAGAAGTTAATTGTGCCTCACATAATACTACAAATAAGCAAATTTCATTTTTTAATAAACTCATTTTTTAGAGACATTTTAGGTCCATAGCAAAGTTGAGCACAGGATATAAAGATTTCCCCTCTACTCTCCCCACCACACACACACACACATACACACACACACACACACACACACACACACACAGCCTCCCCACTATCAACATCCCACACCACAGTTTAGGATGTTGTTTGTGACAGTCATAAACCCACTCTGACACATCATAATCATTCAAAGTCCAAGGTTTACATTAGGGTTCACTCATGGTGTTGTACATTCTGTGGGCTTTGACAAATGCATAATGACGTGTATTTACCATTAGAGCTTCATACAAAATATTTTCACTGCTGAAAAAATCCTCCGTGTTCCACTATTCATCCCTCCCTTCCATTCAACTGCTGGCAACCACTAATCGCGAATCTTTTTACTGTCTCCATAGTTCTGACTTTTCCAGAATTTCATATAGTTGGAATCCTAGAGTATATAGCCTTTTCAGATTGAGCTTATTGTATTGTATTGGTAAAAAATGTTAGTGATGATGACATTATGAAACAAATATATTTATTACAATTACCCTCTACTTGGAATTTGTTTAAATCAGATGCAAATGTTCTTTGAGCTGGATATGCCTTCTTCAGATAAAATAGTTGAAAGTCCAATATGAAGAGAGATTAGAATGGAGCATCTCGGGGTGAAGGAAGGAAGGAAGAGGTTAGGAGCTCTACCAACTCCACACCTCCCCAACCCCTAACCCTCAGTGGCGGGTCCTGCAGACTTCTATGAAACCTCCTGTGCTTCATGAAACACAGCATGAAAACCAGGTTTCAGAGATTAGGACTTTAAAAAATTCAATGACTTCATAATAGAAATATGATGGAAATTCCCTTTTCTTCCATAACAAAATGTGAAAGGCAGTCCATAAAATTGTCAAAGTTTATCTGATCTGTTTGATTTATGCTTTTTAATCTCTTGGCATATACTTCCTCAAGTTTGCTCAATATCTGATATCTGTAGACCAAAGATATTACTAACAGACAAAAGTCAAGGAAAATTAAAGTCAACATCTTTTTACATGTTGAGCACATCAAATCACTAAAATCTGCATGTAATGCTATCCTCTCCAAATTAAAATTAAAGTTTGACTGCTATACAGACTGTAGTTCAAGAAAAGTCTCTATAATCTTTGTACCAAAGTTTATCTTACAAATATTTAGGATAGATGTCAAAATATAAGAAAGAAAAAAAGATTGTATAAAGGAAAACTGAGGACATGGGGGAAACCTACATGAAGAAAGCAAAGAGTGTTTTAAAAATACTTTATTGGTTTGAATTCATGTAATAAGACAATGGAGTTTTTGACTTTTAAGACAGGTTGACATATTTAGAAGCAATTTTGATGATTTGGAGGTGTCTGAAGACTATATTTCCTCTCTTATGTGAATTATTTATAATCTTATAATTAATTACACAGAATAAACTTGTATGATTAATAAATGCCAGAGAAACCAATTTAAATTGACATTCATCTCCAAAGTCAGCTCTTATTTAATCACCACAGATTTTTCAATATTTACAACGACAACACAATAAAACAACTGTACGTATTATTATTAATAGGAAGGGTAGAAGAAACTCCTTCAAAGGTAATTATGATGTACATTTATTATGTTTAGTTTCAGATTGATAAAAACAATTTTTTTAAACTTCCACTTCCTGAAGTTTAAACTTCCACTTCCACGTCCTTTTTTAATCAACGATGATGGAAAATATTCTGTTCCCTCTAATCTCATGCCCTGCCAACCACACCTGTCCTGTATCATGTCCAAGCTGAGTACATGGCGGTCACAACCTGTGCCATGCCGAGAATCCCTCTGAAGGTCTGGGTAGATTGGATGAAATACCGTTGATATTAATGGCTAAATAGTGTTTTAAAAAAGTTTGATTTCATCTAAGGCTTAGTAAATGGAATATATATGGTTTCAAACATTGGGGAATAAGTCAAACAGCTTTTAGTTTCAAAAGAATTGGCAGGCGTAGGCTAGTAAATTGACCAATATCATCATTTTCCTAAAATAAATTTCTAAACCTGAGTGATTCCTCTGTACACATGCAATATCTTTAGAATTTCATGGAGCATGCAGTGTGCACTGTCTGGGGGATGGGCATGCTTGAAGCTCTGACTCGGGTGGGGCAAGGGCAATATACATAACCTAAACATTTGTACCCCTGTAATATGCTGAAATAAAAAAAAATAAAAACTTAGTTTATAAATGCAAAAAAAAAAAAGAATTTCATGGAGTAAAATAAACTAGGTGTCACCAATAAACTATCAAATTTTAAAATAAATGCAGAAAAGTTTTTTCTCAATTCAGAAATAACTACTGATAACTCTCTGGGTAACTTTTTTCTCAGGTTGGAAAATCACTGATTTTACTAGTTTAGTAAATTCTTTAAAAGGAACATAGTGCAGTGGCCAAGAGTTTGATGGTGGGCTCTATCTCTGGGGTTGGAGTCCCAGCACTACTTACCAATTATTAAATGTGCAGTCTCGAGAAAATTATATAACCTCTGTAAGCCTCAGTTTCTTAATGTGAGGGATGGTGACCAGCAGGGTGAGGATGAGGAAGATGATGCTGACGTTCTAAATGAAATAATGTATAAAGCACATATAAAGTGATCAGGAGTGTCAGATGTTGTTACTATTTATGGGTAGCTTATTTCTTTTTTCTCTTTCTCTTTAGTATGACTCTGAAGCTATAATTGTCTTAGTGAAAAATATTAGGAGACTCTTGGCTATGGGTGAAAATGTCATAAAAGGTCTATGGGCTAGAACCAGTCCAGGGTAAGTTGTGTTTTTGGCATCCCCATATAGATTTACATTGTGTTTCCTGATGTAGGTGAGATTCTGAGTGGGGGTCAACTATTCTCACTCTCACAACTGCTCTACCTGGCTGTGTAATGGGTTTGGGGAGAGTCCTGGAAGCCATTTCTTATAAATGTTTCTTCTAGAAAATGTTTGATAGCATTTTTTAGTCTTTAAAACTACATATGTGATCTGTTTATGTATTGGGTTCTTCCTTTCTTGTTGATGTGTGTCCACAGATGCAGTACAGAGCAGTCAGAACTGTGACAGGCAGCATGCGATGCACTTAAAGCTCAGTTGCATGGAATTGTAATGAGAAAAGAAAAGATACTATTTGCATGAATATTTAAAGACTAATTGGACACTATATGGACAATATGTCACACTGAGGTAGAGGGAAGGGCTCCTCCCAATGCCTCAATAACAGCTCAGCTATCTGTAATAGATACCATCTAACCCTGCCTCTTCTTTCAGAAAAGAATATCCTGTACACTCAAGCTTTGTTATCAATCTATCAGTCAGCATCATAAAATAATAGCATTATTATGAAATAAGATAGTTTAAATAAGATTTAAAGACCTGAAAAGTACAGTTTCAAATTATAAAATGTTATGCAGGTCCAACCTCTTACAGATAGATTAATAACATATGAGTAACGTATTATTTAATAATTTCTGGGTTTTGCAAATGGTACATTCATCCTGAGTATTAACTTTCATAAATGCCCAAAATACCAGTATATTGCCAAAAAATTAAGCCATCCTACTTCAAATCTTTTAATCTGAGTACTCACTTTTATGTAAGTACCATGGTAATCACAAACAAAATGCCTACAGAAGATACACAAAAGAGAAGAGTCAAAGCATGTACGACCAGAATCAATGAAACACAATGGCAGACTGCAAGAGTGTAGAAGGGGCAAAAGAACTACAAGACAGAAAACAATTAACAAAATGTCAATTGTAAGTTCTTCCCATCAATAATTACTTTAAATGTGAAGAGATTAAACTCCCCAATCAAAGACATAAAGTAGCTGAATGGATTTTTAAAAACAAAATCCAATTATATGCTGTCTATAAGAGACTCACTTTAAATTTAAGGACACACATAGGCTGAAAGTTATGGGATGAAAAAAAATAATTCATGCAAATAGTAACCAAAGAGAGCAGGAGTGGCTATACTTACATCAGACAAAATAGACTCTAAGTCAAAAACCACCACAAGAGACAAAAAGGACATTATATAATGATAAAAGGGTCAATTCAACTGAAAAATATAATAATTATAAATGCATACACACCCAACCTCAGGACATCAAAATATATAAAGCAAGCATTGACAGAACTGAAAGGAGAAATACAATAATAGCAGGAGACTTACGTATCCCACTTTGAATAGCAAATAGACATCTAAACAGAAAAATCAATAAGGAAACAGTAGATTTGAGCAACTATAGACTAAATGTACCTAACAGACACATATGGAACATTCCACCCAACAGCAACAGAAAAGACATTCTTATCAAATACATACAGAACATTCCTTAAGATAGATCTCAGGTCACAAAACAAAGCTTAACAAATTTAATATTGAAATCACACCAAGTATCTTTTCTAATCACGAATGAAACTAGAAATATATAACAGAAATAAAACTAGAAAATTTATTAATATGTAAAAATTAAATGACACTCTTAAAAATGAGTCGAAGAAGAAATCAAAAGAGAAATCAGAAAATATCTTGTGACAAATGAAAATAACACAACACACCAAAACTAATGGGATGCAACAAAAGCAATACTAAAGAGGGAAATTTATAGTGGTAAACATCTACATTTTAAAAAAGAAAAAGCTTTAAACAAACAACCTAATGCTACATCTCAAGAAACTAGAAAAAGAAGAAAAAATTTAGCTCAAAGTCGGCAGAAGGAAGAAAATAATTAAAATTAGAGCAAAAATAAATGAAATAGAAAATAGAAAAACAATAGAAAAAAGCAAGGAAACTCAGGTTTTCTGAAAAGATAAACAAAATTGGCAAACCTTTACAGAGATTCATCAAAAAATAGGGACAACTAAAATAAATAAAATCAGAAATAAAAGGTGTTCCAACTGATACCACAAAAATAAAAAAGGATCCTAAAAGGCTACTATGAATAATTATATGTTAACAAATTGAATAACCTAGAAAAAATGGATAAATTCCTGGAAACATATGACCTAACAAGACTGAATCATGAAGAATTAGAAAATCTGAACAGATCAGTAAGGAGCAGGGAGACTGAATCAGTGATAAAAAGTCTCCTTATCACAGAAGAGCCTAACCTGCTGGCTTCACTGCTAAATTCTAGAAAATATTTTAAAAAGAACTAATACTAACCCTTTTCAAACTCTTCAAAAAATTAAAGAATAGGGAATACTCCAAACTCATTTTATGAGGTCAGCATATACCTGATACCAAACCTAGACACCAACACTGCAAGAAAAGAAAACTACAGCCCAAAATTCCTGATGAACCAAAATCTTTAACAAAATACTAGCAAACCAAATCCAGCAACACATTAGAAGGATCATATACCATGACCAAATGGGATTTATCCTTAGGCAGCAAGGATGTTTCAACATATGAAAATCAGTTAATGGGATACACTACATTATCAGAAGGAAGGATAGAAATCACAAGATCATCTCACTAGATGCCAAAAAAACATTTGACAAAATTCAACACTCTTTCATGACGTAAATTCTCAATGAACCAGGACTAGAAGGACATTACCTTACCATAATTAAGGCCATATATGAAAAGCTCACAGCTAGCATCATACTCAATGGTGACAAATTGAAAGCTTTTTCTCTAAGATCAGGAACAAGGCAAGGATGCTCTCTCTCACCACTCTATTCAAGATAGTACCAGAAGTCCCACCAAAGCAATTAGGCAAGGAAGAGAAAGAAATTACATCCAAATCAGAAAAGAAAAAGTAATCTGTTTACAGATGACATAATCTTATGTATAGAAAACCCTATTGTTTTCATAGAAGTAGAGAATAGAATAGTGGTTTCCAGAGGCTGAGGTGGTTAGGGGGTGATGGGGAGATCTTGATCAAAGTATATATAATTACAGTTAGATGGGAGAAATAAGTTTCAGAGATCTTTTGTACAACATGATGACTATAGTTATGAAGATATATTGCAATCTTGAAAAATGCAAAGAAAGTGAATGTTAAGTGTTCTCACCACAAAAAATAACTATGTGAGGTAATGCATTTGTTAATTAGCTAGATTTAACCATTCCACAATGCATATATACTTCAAAATATCATATTACACATGAAAAATGCATGCAATTTTATCTGTCAATTTAAAGAAAGAAAAAATGTTTTGAAAGAACATGGAGTTACACTGTAGAAAAAAACTCACAATGTACACATAAACAAACACAAAAAACTGTTAGAACTAATAACAAATTCAGTAAAGTTGCAAGCAAAAACTCAACATACAAAACCCAGTCATATCTCTATGTACTAATAATGCATTATTATCCAAAAAGGAAATCAGGAAAACAATTCCATTTATAAAAGCATAAAAAAGTCAAATACTTAGGAATAAACTTAACCAAGAAGATGAAAGACTTGTAAATTGAAAATTATAAAACATTGATAAAGAAAATTAAATACACAAGTAAATGGAAAGATATCCCATGTTCTTGATTGGAAGACTTAATATCATTAAAATGTCCATACTACCCAAAGCAATTTAGAGGTTCAATGAAATCCCTATCAAAATTCCAATAGCATTTTTACAAAAATAGAAAAAACAAATCTAAAATTCATATGGAACCACAAAGGACACCAAATAGCCAAAATAATCTTAAGGAAGAAGAACAAAGCTGGAGGTATCACACTTCCTGATTTTAAAATATATTACAAAGCTTCAGTAATTAAAACAGTAAGGTGCTATCATAAAGACAGATTTGTAGACCAATGGAACAGAATACAGAGTCCAGAAATAAACCCAGGCATATACGGCCAACTGATCTTCAAGAAGGCTGCCAAAAATACATAATTAATTAGACAAGGACAGTCTCTTTAATAAATAGTGTTGGGAAAACTCAACATCACATGCAAAATAATGAAATTGAACCCCTATTGAACATCATACACAAAATTAACTCCAAATGAATTAAAGACTTAAACATAAGACCTGAAGCTATAAAATTCTTAGAAGAAAAGATAATGAAAAATCTTTGTAGCATTGCTCTTTGCAATGATTTCTTTGGTATGACACCAAAGGCACAAGCAACAAATGCAAAAGTAAATGAGTGGGACTATATCAAACTAAAAAACTTCTGCACAGCAAAGGAAACAATCAACAGAGTGAAAAGGCAACCTACAGAATGAGACAAAATATTTACAAATCATATATCTCATAAGGCATTAATTTCCAAAATATCTGAGAAATTCTTCTGACTCAATAGTAAACATTCAAATAACCCGATTTAAAAATGGGAAAAAGCTTCAATAAACATTTCTCCAAAGAAGACATATAAATGTTAAAATCAGGGTCTTGAGGAGATATATGCACCCCCATGTTCACTGCAGTATTACTTACAAGAGCCAAGATGTGAAAACAGCGTAAATAGCCATGGACTGGTGAATGGATAAAGAAAATATGGTATCCACATACAGAGAAATATTATTCAGCCTAAGAAAGAAGGAAAACCTGCCATATGTGACAACATGGATAAACCTGGAGACTATTATGCTAAGTGAAATAAGCCAATCACAGAAGGACAAATACTGCATGATTCCATATATGGGAGGCGTCTGAAATAATCAAACTCATGGAAGCAGAAAGTAGAATGGCGGTTGCCAGGGGCTGGAGGGAGTCGCTAGTCAATGGGTACAAAGTTTCAGTTACACTAGACGGATAAATTCTCGAGATGGGCTATACAGCATTATGCTTCTAGTTAACAATACTTCCCTGTACACTTAAAAATTTAAGGAGAAAGATCTCACATTAAAACAAAACAGACAGACATACAGAAGGGATCTGAGAACAAGTACTTCAGGGTGTTTTACTTAAGATATCTGACTGAGGAAATTACAGATATGATCACCAGCTCTGGAATCATGAACCTGGATCAGAATAACCATACATTACCACAAAATGACAAGGGAATATTTCTCAGAGTTTATGAGTATAACAGATTCTTGGAGGTAGCTTGTATATGAGGACCAAGAGCTTATTTCACATCCTATTCATAATATGTTTAGTACCCTTTCCCAAGTACTGCTATAAATACATATAGATTTGCGGTTTATCTAGTTCTATTATAGTTGGTTTGCCAAAGCTCTGATGCTGCATTTAAATTAGCAAGGCAAACACACAGACTTTTTTAATGACTAATTTTATTTAATGAACTTTAAAGCTGACTTTGGTAGAACATTTAGTGACGTCCTTTGGTCATACAGTTTAGAAATTACATTGACAAGTAATCTAATGCGGAGGCATTCTTTTTATTTAAAAGATTTGAGTAAATCTTTCTTTAAAAAGTATTTAGGCTGAATTTAATACATCGTATTTCTTTTTGCAAAATTGAATTTTATGCCACGTTTTGGTCAATTGTGAGCTGAAATTGGGTAACTGAAATAGTTTACAAGATTATGTTAAATCAGGGTTGAAAAAATATATTTTAAAGTATGATTCGAGGTTACAGATTAAAGTATATTATTATATATATTAGCTACGTTTTGAACTATTATAATTATCCAGTGACTTTTTTGTGGGTATGTTCTTGCCCTTTTGCTCTGGTCATGTAATTTGGGATTAAAAGGCAAGCTGTATTTTAGAATAATATTATATTTCATTCAATATAATAGAAAAAAGTTCAGTATACCACTTTTCAAAATTGTTAAGAAAACAAATTACTATTTATTTTCCCTCTCCATTTAATTATTTTCTTCCTCAGAGCAGATACATTTATCTGGAAATCATGTATGTATTGTTGCATGCGGAGTGTCAGACTATTTTAAGAGATGCCACATAACACTTGCTATTAATATAAACCCTTATTTTCAATCCTCACTTAGTTTCATAGAACACCACTTTTAACTTAAACTTACTTTTGTTTTTTTTGTGTTTTTTTTTTTTTGAGACAGAGTCTCACTTTTTTGCCCGGGCTAGAATAAGTGTCATGGCGTCAGCCTAGCTCACAGCAACCTCAAACTTCTGGGCTCAAGCGATCCTCCTGCCTCAGTCTCCCGAGTAGCTGGGACTACAGGCATGCACCATCATGCCAGGCTAATTTTTTCTATATATTTTTAGTTGTCTGATTAATTTCTTTCTATTTTTAGTAGAGACGGGGTCTCGCTCTTGCTCAGGCTGGTTTCGAACTCCTGAGCTCAAACAATCCGCCCGTCTCAGCCTCCCAGAGTGCTTGGATATTGAATTTTTGAATATCCAATTAATATTTCTTGTCTAAACTTCAGTTTTTAAAGTTAAAACAAAATCTTAGAACTTTTTCTGATTATATGGCTCAAAGTAAACTTCAAAGACTGTATTTTAAAATAATTTCTGTGGTATTGTTCATGTTTTATCATTAACTAGTATTTGGAAGCACTTAATTTTCAAATTTCTATGCAATCTTATTTTTCTTCATATTCCAAGAGGCAAATAAGCATAGCAATAAAGAAGTGTGTTTACCAAGTAAAACATGACGGCTCTCTCCCAGTTCCCGTATATGCCTCCTTCACTCCACTTTCCATTGGTCAGCCAGCATTATCCTGTCTTCCTCCTCCTTTTCTCTGCAGAGTGTCTCTCACACACTCTAATTTATCCCTACGGCTGTCGTTTTCTCCTCTTTCACCACCACCTTCACCACCTTATTATAATGATTTCTGCCTGAATTAATATAAAAGGATGTTGCCTGTTTCCTTCCATTCCTGTAATTCATCTTTCAGTGCTGGTGTCAAGGTCTGAGAATGCAAATGTGACCCTCACAGTGTTCTGCACTTGCCTGCGATTCGGTATTCATCACACTGCATTATGATACACAGTTTCCATTACTAAACTAAGGGGCACTCGGGGGAAGGGACTCAGTGTCTGGAATAAGGCTTAAATAAAGGAATACTTTTTCAAAAGAGTGTGGCATAGACTCAAACGACAACTCCATAAGAGGAATTGAATTCAATGTAGATGAACCTTGAGGACATTATGCTAAGTGAAATAAATCAGTCACAAAAGGTAGCTCAAGGTATCTGAAGCAGTCAAACTCTCACAAATAGAAAGTAGAAGGGTGGTTACTAGAGGCTGGGGAGAGGGGGAGAAAGAGAGTTGTTTAATGGGTACAGAGTTTCAGTTTGGCAAGACGGAACGAGTTCTAGAGATCTATCTCACAACACCTAACATAGTTAGCAGCACTGAATTGTACACTTAAAAATGGGTAAGACGGTAACATTTATGTGGTTTTTACTACAATAAAAACAAAGCCAAAAAACCAATAATTTCTTTTTTTTTTAAAGCTTTGAGAAATGGCAGCAATACTGGAAAAGCATTGTTTCCGATGTTAGCTTACTGTTTCCAATGTTAGTTACTTGGACTTTGCTGTCCACCTTTTTTCTTTTTAGATGGGGACTTGCTGTGCTGCTCAGGCTGGAGTGCAGCGAGGCGATCGCAGCTCACTGCAGCCTTGAACTCCTGGGCTCCAGTGATCACTCCTGTCTCAACCTCCCAAGTAGCTGAGTCTATAGGCTGTATTCCATCTTAAATAGGAAAAATGAAAAAAAAAATCTAATCTTTTATGTATTTAATAGCAAAGTAGGTTTCCATCAGAATTTATTTTTACTTGAGTAAAATGACAATTGAAATTTTCTTAATATTATAAAATGATGATAGCTTCTAGAAAATCCAGCAGCTCAAAAATCTTGAGTATGTGCTCTTGTACCTTTTAGGTCTTTACTTCAGTTACACCTTCTCAGGGAAGCCATCCCTCCCTTCTTATTTTATTTTTCTCCAAAGCATTTGTCATGTTTCCACATCCTATATAATGTATTTTTTTGTTTGTTGATTGGTTTATAGCCTATCTCTATTCAAGAATGTAAGCTCCATGAAGGCAGGAATTTTTATGTCTCTACTGCCTAGAATAGTATTGGACAAAGTAAGTGCTCAATAAACATTTTTTGAATGAATGAATGAATGCTGTTTGGGTCTACTGTGTCAGAAGCCTCTCAGTTCTATTTAAGCCTGGACATAAAATCTCACGTGCGTCTATATTCAAGTATTCCCCCTATGCAATATGAAAGAAAATTCTACTACAGTAATGCAATAATGTGATTCCATTTAGTCAGGCAACAATACCCTTTATAAGTATGGTGGATAACTGTTGTAGTATGTATGACTCTAAACAACAGCCCAATTATTGAATGGAAATAGAAATAACCTGTAAGGCATGGCAAGAGCATACTCTGCTGTATGAACTCAAACTCACTGATTCAAAGATATGTTCAATACTTCTATTGGTGAACTTGTGCCCTTGATCACAGTACTGTCTGAAAGCATATGTCACAGTGATTTCTCATCTACATTACTATCTAAGTCTCGTAACTACCAAAATTTGAACAACTTCCAAGTGGATATTAATAATAGTATTTCTGAAAGGTTATTTGATTCTTATGAAATGTATATGCTTTATTTCCAGATATTTTAGTAATGTGCTAGCCATTAGTGATAGTCCTAAGTTCCAGACACTGGAAGGTTCTAAGTTTTTACCAACTTCTGATTAGTACTGAGCAACTTGCATAAAATTGATCACAGATCTGCACACTATGGTCCATGGTCTGTTTTTGAATGTATTGCCTGCTATGAATGATTTTGACATTTTTAAAGAAAAGGTAAAAACAAAACAAACAAAGACTATGCAATAGAGAGAGTAGGGGTCTTACAAAGCCTGAAATATTTACTGTCATGTCCTTTACAGGAGAGTTGTCTGACTCTTGATAGATGGCTGTTGAATAAAATGGGTGCTGAGGCCAGGAGTTCGAGATCAGCCTGGGCAACACAGTGAGACCCTGTCTCTACAAAAAATTTATTCAACTTTTTTTTTTACAATTTAAAAAAATAAAATAGGCATAAGAAAATAATTCAGATATACAATTTACTGCTTTTTATTTTGGTAATTTCACTCTTAGCTATTTGAACAATTGTGTTTCTTTTATACCACTATCTTAATAAAGTTACTCTTTATATCCATTAGACGGTGCTTTATGTAATAAAATTTGATATGTCTCTGCAGTTATTAACAGAATTACCTTTAAACTGAGGAGGGATCTTATTTTAAATTTTTAAAATAAATAAACATACATAAATAACATATATGTATGAAGCCCTTTTCATATACACGTAAATGTTAACATTAGCCCTTTTCATATATATATATGTTAACATTATATTTAGACATAGAGCTTACATAAAGGTAGTTTTTTTTTTTTGTTAAAGAGACAGAGTCTTGCTCTGTCACCCAGGCTGGAGTACAGTGGTGTGAACTTTGAATTCCTGGGCTCAGAAGATCCTCCTGCTTCATCCTCCCTCATTGCTAGGACTACAGGTACATGCCACCATGCTAATTTTTTTACTTAAAAATTTATTTTGTAGAGATGAGGTCTTGCTATGTTGTTGAGGCTGGTCTTGAACTCCAGGTCTTAAGCAATCCTCCTGTCTCAGCCTCCCAGAGTGCTTGCTGGGATTACAGGCTTTAGCCACCATGCCTGGCCTACAAGGTAACCTTTTAGACTGGAAACATTGCCTTAAATTTTACTTGCTGGTTTAAACTAATTATATTTGTAATTTTATAAAGACTGTACAAATTAATAGAAACCTTGAATTGTTAGTGGAGTGTTAACAAGCCCCAGAGTAAATCATATGCCAGATTTAGGAAAGAGCTCAGAAAGCAGGAATAGAGACAAATGACAAGATTAACTGGAAACCTACCAGAAGTAATTTACTATGCTACAATGTGATTATCATGTGATTTTGGAGACAAATAACTGATAAGATAGGTACCTTTGTGTCACCTAGAAGTAGCCAAATAAAGCATTAATATATAACTTGGGGATTATATTACATTGAGAAAGTTTGTTAAACTTAGAAAGAATGATGACTGATAAATGCAGACATAATAAGCCTGGTGGGTTACTCCTGAAATTCAGAAAAAGAGCTAGAGATTAAGAATCTATTTGTGTTTAACCAGCACTACCTTTCTAAGGAAAAGAAAGACTATGTCTGGTAGATATACTTTGTTTTCCAAAAAAGTTATAAACTGGGAATCAAATAAATATGTACTTATGAGTCCTTACAGGCAGGGCCCAACTCAAGTGAGTTTAGTATAGTTGACCTGGGCTTTACTACTCATTAAACGTGAGGCTGTCTGAGATCATTCAATCCTCATTGCCCCTGTTTCTAGGCTTACTAAGACATTCTTTTTTTCTAATTTAGTTTACCAGCTAAATTAACATCAGGAAGAGGCTGCAATTAGTATTGCTGATACTAGAAATTGAAAAATTAATATTTAAAAAATATACATGTACATAGCTAGAGATATTGAGGTCTGGCCATACTTTGGTGAGATGAGTCCAGATTCGACATTAAAATGTGAGACCAGAGCTTCCGAGCAAAAATGTGGTAAGAAAGTGTCATAGGTATGTTGAGCTATCGATCTTAGCACCAGTTCCTGGGGTGGCTAAAGCTCCTACAACCTACAGTAAAGTTCAGTTACCTCATTGTGCCATACAAATGTTGTACTTTTCTGTGTATGTTATGATATGAAAAATGTTGGGAGGCACAGGGTTAGGACATGACTCTGTGGTAATGCTATTCCAATGTGGCATCCTGTGTCACTCATCTAAATACACACAATTGTACTCATTGTATTACTATATAACAAATAACTGCTAAATTCCATTTTTGATAAAATTACAAACTTTTCCTCATGAACAAATAAGGAGAAAAACTATTTTTATGATCTATATACTTAAATATTTTTAAAAACAGATTGTGGTAAGATAACATATAACATAAAATTTACCATTTTAACCATTTTTAACTGTATGGATCAGTGGCATTAAGTATATTCACAGTGTTACGCAACCATCTCTACTATCCATCCGTAGAACTCTTTTCATCTTGCATAACTGAAACTGTCTACGCATTAAACAATAACTCCCCATTGCCCCCATCCCTTGGCAACCACCATTATACTTTCTGTCTCTATTAATTTGACGACTGTAGGAATAATGTATTTACTTTCATTCCCTTTTGTCCTAAGGGAAAGTGCTAATGACTAAAGTCAGACATAAGAATACAGTAAGAAAGGAACTAAGTCTAGATGTAGAGAATACATATTAGATATCCTATTCTTGAATAATGATAAGGAACACAAGTTACAAAATATTTTGTGAATACTATATTTTTTTTGTCCTTGCAAATTCCTAAGTAACGCTGATCTTCACCTGTCAAAATCCCATGTACTCTTCAAAGCCAACCTCAAATACTCCCTTTCTGACAGGGCAGTCTGGAGCCCACTAACATCACAGTATCTATTCTTTCTTTGAATTTCCATGGCAATTTGTATTTCCTTTAAAGTAGATCATCCAATTTTGCCTTATACTATTGTTATTTGTTTACCACCCTTGATCCTAGAGGAGCAGTATCTTTAAAGCTGATTCTATCTTAATGATCAGATATCTATAATGTTTAGCACAGGCTCTTGCACATACATATAGTTGGTACACACTTGCTGAACTGAATTCTACTTATCTGAATATTTTCTTCCTTCCAGATGATCACATGGAGTTTTCTAAAGCACTTCTAGGGAATCACAGGGTTCATATAACCACTTATGTATCAGTTACATAAACTTAATCTACTCATTTGACATACATTAGCCAGTGAGATAACAAATACAAGCCAAGACCTGAACTCCATCATAAATTCGCTGTAATTCAGACACTTCATACACCATACGCTGGTGCTGCATGGTCTTACTGTGTTCCCTACCCTACTCGGAGGCTAAGGTTCTTTTTGGTTTTAATGCTTACAATCTACTTGGAGAAAAGACTAACACAGGGTTACTAATATCTGCATTTTTAAGAAGGTATTGAGGAAATAGTGATGATGATGTGAATCCTGAGTATAAATGGCATTTTGGAATAGGACGGCAGCAGAAAACTAGCAAAAGATAGTCCCATGCTGCTCAGGGAGGAAAAAGGAAAGTTGTTGTCAGGATTAGAATAGCTTCAGGTTTTTCTAGAAAGGAGAAAGTGAGACTGAAAAAAAGGGCTAGCACAGTGAGAAGCTACCTTGAGAGGGAAAGCAGATGATTAGAGGGAATGATGGGCGCTCCTAACGAAGGAGACTGAAGCGACGCTGCCTGCAGCAGAAGCAGCCCTAACTACAGTCTTGGGGACCGCACTTTTCACTCTCCCTGTAGTTTAGTTTAACATTAAAGTTCCCCACCCAGTGTAGAGTTTTAACGGCTATGAAGATAACGCAATTTGGGAGACAAATAACTGCTTTTTTTCCCCTTACCAAATAATTGGTGAGTATCTGCTTTGGTCACGTGCTGTGAAAGACAATAGGAATACGGCTTTTGTCCCTTAGGCACTTATATTCGGGGTTCAATGGTCTTTGTTGGTGCACTAAAGGCTTGAACAACAATCCTGCCACATGTGTGATTTCAACGGCTAGAGCTTTTCTATAAAATGTACCTTTTGGGGTTGTCTTCATATATAAATATCACATGCATACTGCTAAATGTTTTTAAAAATGTAAAAAAGCACATAAAAAATGTCAAGTTCTTATTCCTCCTTCTCCTCTACATCACAGCTCTGCTCCCACTCCATTGTCCAGGTCACTGTAGTTCGTGCGTGCTTTCCTCATGTTTTCAGTGCATACATAAACACACACCCATCTATTCATCCATCATTGAATCTAACGTCAGGGAAAAATACCAACAGCAAATAATTTCAGCTAAAGGATCTGGAAATAAATTAGAAATGTTTCCATTTTAGCTATAAAACTATAAGATTATGAAATGATTTGATCTTATTTCAAATATTTGCATTATAAATTCCTTACTAGGCCAGGCGCAGTGGCTCACACCTGTAATCCTAGCAGTCTGGGAAGCCGAGGCCACACCTGAGGTCAGGAATTTGAGACCAGCCTGAGCAAAAGCGAGATCCTGTCTCTACTAAAAACAGAAAAAATTAGCTGGGCGTGGTGGTACACATCTATAGTCCCAGACACTTGGGAGGCTGAGGCAGGAGGATCACTTGAGCCCAGGAGTGTGAGGTTGCTGTGAGCTAGGCTGATGCCACGGCACTCTAGCCCAGGTGACAGAGTAAGACTCTGTCTCAAAAAAAAAAAAAAAAAGAAAAGGTTAATTGTTTACTAACAAGTTCAGAGAAAATGTAAAAAAGTATTGTTATAGAAACTGAAAATATTCAAAAGAATAACTAAAAATTATGATGCCTGAAGAGAATCATAGCATGTTATAATAAAAGGAGTTCAGAATTCATTTCATATAACCTCTCACCTTATTTTGCAGATAAGAATCCACTGAGAGCGTTTAAAAGACTTGCCCTTGGTTACCCAGTCAGTTCACATTACTAATTCTGCATTAGCACATACTCTTGATTTGTCTAGTTTACAGTGCGACCTTTCAGTTTTCATTAGGACACAGTTGAACTCACATCTCTTTTAAAAAATTTTCCTGGCCAGGCGTGGTGGCTCATGCCTGTAATCCTAGTACTCTGGGAGGCTGAGGTGGGAGGATCGCTCGAGGTCAGGAGTTCGAGATCAGCCTGAGCAAGAGCGAGACTCCGTCTCTACTAAAAATAGAAAGAAATTAGCTGGACAATTAAAATATATATATAGAAAAAAAATTAGCCGGGCATGGTGGCGCATGCCTATAGTTCCAGCTACTCGGGAGGCTGAGGCAGGAGGATCGCTTGAGCCCAGGAGTTTGAGGTTGCTGTGAGCTAGGCTGATCCCACAGCATTCTAGCCCGGGCAACAGAGTGAGACTCTGTCTCAAAAAAACAAAAAAAAAAAAAACAAAAAAAATTTTCCCCTAATACTTTAAAAAAAAAAAACAAAACCTTCATTTTACAACAAAATAGAGAATACAGATAAGTAAAAAGAAGGAAATAACTACTCAATTAATACTTTACATATTGAATCCTCTTAATTTTATCCTCATTGCATTATAACCTTTACTGAGGTTCTGGGGACATCTTATTGTTACCCATGTACTGAACGCAACCAGGATTTCAGGAATTCACAATCAGGGTATGAAGCTAAAGTCAGAGATGTAGGAGGTCAAAGTCAGAAGGAGAGTAGTTCATTGTTTGGAACAGTAGGGCAGGAGAGGCAGATCTGAGAGTGCTAACAGGCTTTAAGTATTTGTATCTTGTGGGTTTCATCTGACCCTGTTTCCCATTAATGTCCGTCTGCTTTTCTCCTATAGATTATAATGTAATAGATACAGTATAGTGTCTGTCAAAATCTCAGCCCACTTTCTGAGCAAAACTTGCCTTGCCACAGGCCTTCTTAATAACTAGCCCTAGGCAGCTATATTTGGCACTGTGTGGCCTCCGCTCTCCAGTAAGAGCGGCCATTCTGTAGGCTGCTAATAACCTTAGGAAGTCTTGCCACAAAGGGCTATCGCCCTACAAGAATGAGCTATGCCAGGCCGGGCGCGGTGGCTCAAGCCTGTAATCCTAGCACTCTGGGAGGCCGAGGTGGGTGGATCGTTTGAGCTCAGGAGTTCGAGACCAGCCTGAGTAAGAGTGAGACCCCGTCTCTACCAAAAATAGAAAGAAATTAATTGGACAGCTAAAAATATATAGAAAAAAATTAGCTGGGCATGGTGGCGCATGCCTGTAGTCCCAGCTACTCGGGAGGCTGAGACAGGAGGATCACTTGAGCCCAGGAGTCTGAGGTTGCTGTGAGCTAGGCTGATGTCACGGCACTGTAGTCCGGGCAACAGAGTGAGACTCTGTCTTAAAAAAAAAAAAAAAAAAAAAAAAAGAACGAGATACGCCAATTAGATTTTAAGTCTTGGAAAATCCAGGGAGAACTAGGTAATAAGAGAGGAGACACAGAAAGGATGCACAGAAATCTGTCTCAAGATAAAGGGCTGTGAGCAAGTTAATGAGGAAGTGGAAACAAGTAAACAGAAAGTAGGAGAGAAACAAAGAGAAGCTGATGTACTGCAGAGAGGATCCGCGGACTCAGCTGCTGAAATCCCTAGAGCTGCCGTGTGTCCAGGCTGGTCAACTGAGTCTTCCCGTTTTCTCCTTCCTGTCACCGTAGTCTTTATTTTACTGCCACATGTCTCCTTATAATAATGGCCCCTTGTTTGATCTAGACTACAACTTTCTGTCATTTTTCTAAAAGGGAGGTTGAATTATATAATCACTAAGAAATCTCTCTCACCTCATTAATCTTCAGTAGCATTACCTGCATGTATAATGAAATGGCCTACATCAGAAGTTCCCACACTTGACTGATTATTATAATCATCCGGGGAGTTTAAAAAATTGAGATTCTGGGGACTCACGGAATCAGAATATCACAGAGAAAATCTTTCTGGTTTTGCGTCTCTATGTCTAGAAGGTTAAAATTATGTTTTTTCTGAGAAATGAAAGTTTTGTTAGGAAACCATTTGAAATAAAGTGAAATACTGAATAATGTTTTTTTCTTTTTTTCTCTTTTTTAAAAAAAAATAAACATTAGGCTTAAAGAAATATTTAATAATGTTACTCCTATTTTGATTTTGTTGCCTTTTTATTCCCATTCTTATTATTTGTCAAAATATATATTTTCAATTATTCCCTAATTTTTCTTTACTTTTATTTAGTTGATACATAATTATACATATATATGGTGTTTTCACGACTTATATTCCAAACTTTTAAAATTAAAAACAGTTTTTTTTTAGATGAGGTCTTGCTATGTTGTCCTGGCTGGTCTCGAACTCCTGGCCTTAAGTGATCCTCCCACCTTAGCCACTCAACGTGCCAGGATTACAGGCATGAGCCACTGTGCCTGGCCCCCAAATTCTTAAATTTCTTTTTGTTTGACTAATTTCCGGGCACATGCATTTCTACTTAACAATGAATGTCAGTTTACATTAATATGATTGGTTTTACACTTTATGAGGAACTCTTAGAGCAAAATATACTATTTTACAAACAAGAGGGCGAAGGTGATATTTTCCATCCCTTTTATTCTCATGAAAATTTAAATATTATACAACACGCCTTTCTGACTTGCCTATATTAGTCCCCAGGGACTGGGAGAGGTAAGTGATAGAACTAGGCTAATTTCTGGGTAAGTCCAATATTAACTAGAAACATAAAATCTAACTATTAATATCATCTATAAGATAGCTAATATACACATTCAGAAAATGGATTAACTCATTTTCTTTCAAGGATCTTTCAAGATTCTTTCATAAAACTATTAAACCTAGTTTAAAACCAATATGAATAAGAGGAAAAAATTTAAGTAAGACATATTTATTAATAGTGAAAAAATCAGAGATATTAAAATTCTAAGTTTTAAAAATTGTACTTACAAAGAGTGTCGGTTTGGGTATGAATATGTTGTCTTCATGTTCTCTAGGCACATTCAAAGTCTTTGATTTCTGATTTTCTGTCACATTTTTTGATTCCGCTTTAGTAAGAAGTAAGCTGTTCTCAGAATGTTTACTACGCATGTTAACGAGAATCTGTTTCATTGTTGCCAATTCCTGTTGATATATGAAAACAAAAGAAAATGGAAAGTATGATTTTAGCAAGCAGACTAATAATGACTGATGTTAAAATATTTATTTTTCTTTAAGTAGAGGGAACATTTGAGGCAATTACACTACATAATGAGGAAAGTTGTGAAAATAAAATATTAACGTGTATTAATCATGCAAATGAATCTTATAATCATTAACACTCATTTGATATGATAACTGATAATTATAACATTCTATAGTTCAGTGGTTTCCAAATTTTTTTGAGTATTGGAATCACCTGTGGAGCTTCAAAAACTATCGATGATTCTTGTGTCCCAACCTCTGAGATTGTGAGATACCTGGTGTGGTGAGTGGCCTGGGTTTTGTAATTTTTTTAAAGATTCCAGGTCTTCCTTGTTAATATACTGGTGAGGAAAAAAAAAAAAATCCCAGGTAAATCTAATGGACAAATTTGGGAACCAATGGCATAGATACTTTCCACTGTAGTTGTTCTATAGATATAAGTTGAGTAGATTATTTAGGCACTTAACTTTTTCTCTTCTCTCTTTTAAACTATCCCATTTCCTTATGACGTCTTATAAGAAGATGGTAGAGAAAAAGAATTCAAATAATTTTTTCTTGGCTACTAATCAGCAGTTCCAAGAGTAAGTTTAATATAGCTTCGGGATTTCTTTAGCCATATTATCCCCTTATCCTTTTACAAATGCTAAGTGGAGTTGGCTTCAGTTGCCTTTTGAACTAAGAACTAATTATGCTGAACTTTTTGAAGAATTCAGATCAAAATTTTCACCCATTCCTTTTTCCAAGTCTATTTGTCTATTATTTATCCTTATAGACAAACCTTTAGCACATAACACTAATTAGTGGACATTCATCATTAATTACTAAACTGATTGATCAAACGCAAGTATATGCAGAGATGACAGCCTAAACTCTCCTTTTTATCTTATTTATCTGTAGAATAGTGGTAGGCTGTGTAACGGGTAATTTTTGCCTATTATTTTATTGTATCTTCATGCCAAGACACAAAAGTTATGGTGACAGAAGAATGTTTGCTCTCTTCTCCTAATCTGTTTATAGACATCAGCTCTGTGTCAGAGCAAGTTCCTACAGGCCTTTCTTTTCTGGCTGTCATTAGTTCTATTTAGAACCATCTAGCTTATGTGGGTATTTTAAAACAGAGATGTTGAGTTTAAGCCACATAGCTTGATAGATTTTAGGGCCAGGAGAGGAGCTGGAAGTGGTGCCAGAATCCTTTCTCTTTCCTGTAGTACCGGCGCCGGCTTGGCCAATGCACATGAGAATGTATACATCTTCAGATGATGCCAATCTGATATACTATTATTTGGGCCTTTTGGGGGCTCTTCCTGCTTTCAAGATTATGTTAGTTCATTTATATGCTCTCTTACAGTGAAGTCTATAACCACTGATTTAATGTGAAACACGTCTGGTGTTACAGCTCCTGTTCTACTTACCTTGGTAAGTAGAAGGGAAAGGGGAGACGAGATGATGGTCTCCCAGTCTATCAAAAGAACAACTTTTTATCTGAAAAAACATCTTTTTGCTAGTCATGACTTTTGTGTCTTGGCATGAAGATAAAATGGCAGAAAACAATAATTACCTCCACTCATCTACAGATAAAAAGGTAAAGGAGAGTGTAGTGTATCACACTTGCTGGGGGAGACAGGGAAGAGGGACAGGGATAAGGAGAAAAGTTAAGAGCTGAGAGGGTGGTAGGCAGAGGGCTTTGTCCCTAAGTCCCCCAGAGGAGGCCACAATTTTGTTTCTCTTTGGCTTCCTTCTGTTGTTGGTATAGGAGCAGCTGCACGGAACAGATGATCCCTGATGTTGGTTAGGAAATGAGAAGGGAAATTGACATCTTTGCCTTTTCCAGAGTAAGATCACCCCAATGTGGGGTGTTGTCACAGTATTACTTTTGTTCATTTGACAGGATAAATAATATTAGCATAGTTTCTGAAATCCACGTAAAGAACACCTTAAATGCAACAAAATTGTGTACAATTCCTTTTAAGATAATACAGCTAGAGTGGATACCAAAATAACATTTAGAACATTTTTTTTTCCCAGTTTTATTATGTTTGGCTTATGGTGATCCTTTTTATATCAATGGTAAATTTGAACAAAGAAAATTCCACTTTAATATCAAATAGCTGTAGTTCCAGCTACTTGGGAGGCTGAGGCAGGAGGATCGCTTGAGCCCGGGAGTATGAGGTTGCAGTGAGCTATGATGATGCCACTGTAATCTAGCCCGGGTGACAGAGCAAGACCCTGTCTAAAAAAAAAAAAAATCAAATAGTATCCATAATATCATCATATACTGAGTGTACAGAGAGTCAAACACAGGTAGTGGAAATATTTTCATATTAGGCTACAAGTCAAAGTGACGTCTATTCTTGACGCTATTATTAATTGTGTAAACTTACGCAGCCAACTCTGGTTCAATGAGCTTCAGTTTCCTAATTGATAAAATGTATGCTTGCATTACCTTTTTGGATTTTTGCCAGTCTGATAAGTATTTGGGTATGTTTATTCTGTATTTTCTTCTACTGTGAGGTTGAGCAGTTTTTCAAATATTTAAAGGTATTTCCTTTTCTGTTGATATCCTTGGCCCATTTTTCTACTGGGTGAATGGTCATTTTCTTACATGTTTTAAGGAGCTCTTTATATGTTTGGGAAATTAGCCCTGTCTTTAATATGAATGGCATTTTTCCCCCCAGTTTATCTTTTATTTGACTTTGTTTATGTCTTTTTTTTTTTTTTTTGCTATGCAGAACTTTTGATTGTGATATAGCTGAATATGTCAATCTTTTGCAGTCACAGCACACTACAGCTTTAAACTCCTGGGCTCCAGCGATCCTCCCTCCTCAGCCTCCTGAGTAGCTGGGACTACAGGTGCATGGCACTGCACCTGGCCACTCTTTTCTCTTATGGTCTTCTCCATATTTTCTTCCTACATTTCCCTTAAGTTACCTTTATGGTTCTTCTTTTTTTCCTCAAACATTTAGATCTCTGATCCATTTGAAGTTAACCTGACTTATGGTGAAAGGTATGAATTCAAAATCTTTCCCCCTAAGATGACTGTCCTACAACTACATTTACTGAAGAGACTGTGTTCTTCCACACTGATGCCATCTTTATCATGTACTATAAACTTCCCTAAGTGCATGATTTATTTCTGGACTTTAAACTCTGTTCCATGCACCCATGTCAAACTGTTTTAGCATTTAATGACTGAGGTGTTTTTCTGGCTATATTCTTCGAGATAAGGGTGGGATTACACTGAATTCAAAAAAATTAGGAAGAACTGATTTCTTTATGATATTGAGTCTTCCTAGCCATGAAAGTATATCTTTCACCTACAGTTTTGGCATAAATTGAGCTGCCGTAACTTATATTACTATTATAATGAAATGATCATGATTCATCAGATTCCAATTCACAAACTGACAAAACAAACAACAGAAAAACATAACATGCAAGAATTAGAAAACATATTTGTCACTGTAAAATGGAATCCTTTGGTAAGACGAAATCGTTTTGAAATCCTGTGGTTGTTCCTACCCTGGTTGATTCTTATCCTGTGTCTGGCTCCTGGTTGCAGGCTCCATCTCCTATTTAAGATACTGCTCTTATTGTTTGGACTTGAGTTTGGCATTGCAGTTCCCTACCTTTTGAATCTGTTTTCCTCTTCCATAACTGTCTTTTCTGATTGGACTATAGGATTATTTACTGTATTGTCTAATGATTTGTAAGTATTGCTTACTGTAGAGCAGAGAGTGTGATTAGATACAGAAAAGAAATCTATGATGTTCAAACAATGTTTCATGTATCAAGTTCAACTGGATTCTTTTTTCTTACACTCCATAGATTGCTCAATATTATGCCATTTCTTTAGGTTTCTATTTGGATCTCAACTTTCTTATAGATATTTTGTCCCTCCTTTTTAGAGTTTCTACCTTTTTCTTTCTTCATTGACAGAAACAACACATGCCTTTTTTCTTATTACCTAACATTATCTAGCATCTTAACCAAGCTGTTTGCTGGGGATCAATTTTGCACTGACCACTTTTAAGACTGATGCAAAGCTGTTATTCTAAAATTTCTTTTTATTTCACATCTTGGCAAGTTCCATTATTTCTTGTATCCTTTCTCTTTCTTTTGTTATTTGATGATGTACAATTTATTAATTTTCTGAGAGGAGACTGTGAAAGAAAGTATTGTGTTTTGATAATATTACATCTGTCTTCTAAAATCAAATTTCTGAGAACTATGATGCCAACCTGATTCCTTCTTATTTCCTTGTATTTTCTTTCTCTCTTGAATCATTTATATTGTTTAGTTTTTCCTTATTTATTTTCATTTTTTTACCTTTGTCTAAGTTTTAGAACAGTTCCTTGACTGTTCCTACATCTTTCTACTGGCATTTTTACTTATAATAGCTTCATGATTTTGATTTTAGCAATTTTTGAAAATATCACAAACTTTTGTTGTGATTCTTATTTTATTGAAATACTACTTTCTCAAATCTTTGCAAAGGAATTAATTACAATACCTTATAAGTTCTTTTCTGCTCTAGAATTTTCCACCTCCTTTTGGGGAAGGAGATCAGTTTCTGTTTATTGTGATTTTTCCTTTTTGTGCTATTATTTTTCTTCTCGTATCTGACAGTTTTTGGCTGTATGTTCCAATTTATGAATGAAGGACAAGTTCACAGGTTTTCTTTCTGCTGTCACAGGCCATCTGTCTGACTGATAAGGTTCACTACAATCTCTGTATATGTGGACGGGATAATCTGTCTAGCAGGATTCACTGTAAGGTCCTCTGGCAAAAAGCAAGCTCTCTTCCCACAATGACAAAATGTGGAGTGTCCTAATGTGTAGTCCCTTCATTCTGTCAGTTCTAGTTTATTCCTGGCAGATACTCCATTAATTAAGAAAGTCAATTCCAAAAAATTTTTAAAAAATGCTTGTATTTTAAAATCACAGAAACATTACTTACTCATTATAAAATTCAAATACTGCAAAAGTGCCTCGGCCCAATTCTCTTCTCCTTTTACCACTGGTTTGAGACTTTTAAATACTATCCTATAACCATAGTCTGATTTATAATAATATTCATTAATTCTGATATGCTTTTATAACAATTTTCAAAAAGATAACAGTTTATGTTACAATTCTAGTACATCAAGTACATAAGAAAATTATTATATTAATAACTAGAAGAATGTATGAAACACTCATCAAAATTAACAAATGAAGAATTATATCCAATTGTACAATTGAAACTTAGGATAAAACTGAAACAAAGAAAAAAAGAGCCATATTGCAGTATAATAGTTACTTTTTAAAAAGGATAATCTTATGAAATTTCCAGATGATGATGATAATGATGACTATTACTCAATCTCTGTGAGAGAGATAAATTGCTCTCCTGAATCCAAAAGCATGTATCTTGTTCATTTAATATGAACTATTTGCATAGAGTGGTGGCATATTAAAACAGCTCAACTTCAGAGCAGCTGCTTAACAGTATTGCATCGTTGATGCCAATAAATTGCTGAAAGCTGTAAACTCTGCAAAGATGTTGGCAAGGGGACACATAGATAGCATTTCTTGATGAAAATAGCTCTGACAAGTATAATGCAAACTATGTGTTCCACTGGAGGTTAAATGGAAGTGCTTTTATATAGGAATAACAATGCGTCATGACTAACAAGTCAGTAATTCTGTGCATCTCTCTTGCTTGAGGTAACATAAGGTAAAAACCAACCTTGTTTTAGACCAAGTACATACATATTTTGGGTATTTAAACTTCATTTAAAAGGGTGTTTTTATAAAGCATTTTATTATGAAATTTTCAAAGATACGGAAAGTAGAGAATATGGCAATATCAAGGCCCCAGTTTCCATTGCCCAACTTCAACGGTTATCAATATTTTGGCAATATTGTTTTCTTTAAACAGCTTTATTGAGATATAATTCACATACCATGAAGTTTATCTATTTAAAGTGTATAATTCCGTGATTTTTAGAATATTCACAGACATGTGCCACCATTACCATAGTCAATTTAAAAACATTTTCATCACTTCAAAAAGAAACCCCGATTGCTTTAGCTACTACCCCTCGATTCTACCATGCCCCCAACTCTCAGCTCTAGGCCACCAGTAATCTACTTTCTATGTCTGCAGATTTCCCAG
Source organism: Avahi laniger (assembly GCA_963575035.1). Classification (NCBI taxonomy): domain Eukaryota; kingdom Metazoa; phylum Chordata; class Mammalia; order Primates; family Indriidae; genus Avahi; species Avahi laniger. The sequence goes on from CAUYSK010122597.1 coordinate 40,519, forward strand.
TTCTAGACATTTCACTTGAATAGAATCATATACTAACTATGTGGTCTTTTACGACTGAATTCTTTCATTTAGCATAATGATTCAACGTTTATCTATGTTGCAGCATGTATCAGTATTTCATTCCTTTTATGGCAAAATAATATTCCACTGCATGTATATACCACATTCATCAGTTGGTGGATATTTGGGTTCTTTCTATCTTTGGGCTATTATGAATAACGCTGCTTTAGTAAACATTCATGTATATGTTTTTGCGTGGACATGTTTTAATTTTCCTTCTGCATATACCTAGGAGTAGAACTGCAAGGTTATATGTAACTCTGTGCTTAATTGATTGAGGAACTGCCAGGATTATTTTACCAACATTGTTTTATCTATATCCTTACCAGATTTTTGTTTCCTGAAATATTTTAATGTATATTCCAGACCTCAGATCATTTCACTTGTAAATACTTCAGTAGAAATTTTTAACAGACAAAAATAAAAAAGCAAAATGTCATTACCATATTGAACACAATTAAAAATAATTTAAAATGTAAATTTAATTCAAAGCCATCCATTCCATACTCTAAGTACTCAACAGGAATATTAAACTACTATCAAGGCAAATTTTCAGCACAGTTTAATGTATGATTTTTAAAGAAGTTGCCTTGAATGCAATGCCATTACACGCCAAAAAAGTAAAAAACTAGATTTTGTACAGTAAAATTGTTAGAGAATGGTATCAATAATATTTACAACGGCACAATGCTGTTTTCTACAGCCCCTAAGCCTCTCCATCTAAACATTTGCTTCTGTTTGTCAGCTAACCTCACCCTGGGATTGTCTCTTTTTCTCCAAGGAAGTATATAAAGCCTTTAGGTCTGGCGGGAGAACAAGAGGCAAGAGGAATTAGCATTCACTGAGGATCTACAATATGCCAACCTTCATGCAAAGTTTTTCACGTAATAATTTAATTCTCTCTCAAATACCAAGATGTAGATATTACTTCAATTTTGAAGATGAAGAAACTGAGGCTCAGAAGGCTCAAGAAATTTTAACCAAATTCATTTAGCTACTAAGAAGTGAAACCTGCATTTAAAATGCGGGTCTTTCTGGATTCTAAGCTATCATTATTTACACAATAATTCAGATGCCTTCTACCAAGGCCTTTAATACACACAATTTCAGGTTTGGAAGGGATTTTCAAATTATTTAATCCACCCTCTACATACAGTATGAAATCCCCTGTAACCATATGGCCATCTAGCCCAGGTTTGTAAAATGAAAAATTAGCTATCAATCTAGCTTTTCCTTACTGAATTACAAAACCAAAACAAAACCCTCCAGAAGGATGGGGTCTTGCCATGTTGCTCAGGCTGGTCTAGAACTCTTGGCCTCAAGTGATGATACTCCCACCTCAGCCTCATGAGTAGTTGGGATTATAGGCTAACTCCCCCTCCCAAAAACAAAACAACAACAAAACAAAGCAAAACAAAACAAAACATGTCTCCTCATAACATTTATCCTTTGGTTTTAATTCTAGCCTTCGGAGACATGTATAACAAGTCTCTTACTGCCTCTTTTACATGCCTATTTTGAATTTCTTATCTCTCTCTAAGTCTTATCTTCTTTAAACATCCCCATTTCATTCATCTCTCTTATGACTAAAGAATTCTCTTATCATCCTGATTGTTTTCCTTAGATTATCTCCTAGTATCGAAAGAAAGAAGTATTGGCTAGAGCAGAGCAGAATAAGGTTTATCTACTTATTCTAATGCATTTAAGATGACATAAACATTTTTGGAGCTTTCTATCTGTGACTGAAAGCTTAAGTGAGAGAGTTCAAGCTTTTACATGAATGATAGCAAATGAGAGACAACTGTGCTTTCATAGCCTTGGGGACATAACTAATCACCCAGAACATTCTTTCCTGAGCCTGGATATGATCTTAGTGTCCTTCTCAACAGTGATCCGGGTGGAAGAAGGTAGTACTAACACAGAAGTGGGCCCCTGAGTTGAAATCTGCCATTGTTGACTTAAAACAGAAGTGTGGGAACCTTGACTCTGTTCTGATTGGTTTGCTCAGACCCGTTAGCTCATTTCATCACTGAATAACACCTCGGACTTCTGACTACTTGCCCTGCTTTGCCTTCTGGTATTCATGTCATCTTGATGCCCAGCTTTCTGACCAAGTACACTGCTTCCCTTCTGTAACAGTAGTCATCTGCTTGCTGTCTAGTTCCTGGCCTTTACTATTTCAGTATTATCTGACAGTTTTTGACGCACATTCTTGTGGATTTTCAGCATCGACTTCCGATTCTAACTCTATGCTACACTTGAGCACTGGTTTTCAGAGCGTGACTCACTCCCTCACTCAGTGCCTATACCTTCCTCATGCTGCATTCCTAGCCTTCTTCTCTAAGTGTTCTCCTTGATGTGGGATCAATGACTTATGTTTCAAACAAAATACTGCCAATATAGTATCTAACAGAATTAGGACTATAATTATCTCATATTATTGTTCATATTTTCTCCTGGCCGCCACACATTTCCAGACTTATTTTATAGCTTTGTAGTTTTTTTCTGTTGGGTCTCCTTATGTCCTAGAATTGTTTGGTTTGTTATAAGCTGCTACTATTCTAAGACAGACACAAAAATACGGGGTTAGAAATGATAGCAAGAGGAGGTCATTCACTTGTTCCTTTCACATAAAAAAAAAGTCAGAAGTGTAGTTACTATTTAAAAGAAAACATACCAAGAACTTATAAAATGCAGTGGGAAAATACACATTTCATTCTTAAAATAAAATAAAACAAAATCAAGGCTGGGCATGGGGGCTCACACCTGTAACCCAAGCATTTTGGGTAGTCAAGGTGGTAGGATCACTTAAGGCCAGGAGTTCGAGACTAGCCTGGGCAACTTAACAAGACCCTATCTTTACAAAAAATAATTAGCCTGGTATAGTGGCTAACTAAGTCCCAGCTACTCAGAGGCTGAGCTAGGAGGATTGCTCGAATCCAGGAATTCAAGGTTACAGTGAGTTATGATTGCACTACACGGTACTACAGCCTCGGCAACAAAGACTTTGTCTCGGAAAAGAAAAAAAAAGTTAAAAGGGCATATATAGGCCGGGCGCAGTGGCTCATGCCCTATAATCCTAGTACTCTGGGAGGCTGAGGCGGGCGGATTGTTTGAGCTCAGGAGTTCGAGACCAGCCTGAGCAAGAGCGAGATCCCGTCTCTACCAAAAATAGAAAGAAATTAACTGGACAGCTAAAAATATATAGAAAAAATTAGCTGGGCATGGTGGCGCATGCCTGTA
>CAUYSK010122600.1:0-46092 GCA_963575035.1 Avahi laniger
AAGGTCCTGGCGTCCTACTTGGAGACAGCTGAGGAGGCAGTGACACTCAGCGGGAGTCTGGATGAAAACTGTCAGGAGGTGCTGAAGTTCGCCACCCGTGAGAACGGCTTCCTACTGCAGTACCTGGTGGCCATCCCCACAGAGAAAGGCCTCGACTCCCAGGGCTGCTTCTGCGCAGGTGCTGACCTGCTCTCCTGCCACCCCTAGTCTGCCAGCCAGCCTCACTCTGCCTCCTGCGGGGTCCTGATTTAGGCTCTCCACCCTTTCTGCCTCCCCACAAGTGCCGCGTCCCTCCCTTGGGACGGGGCAGCAGATGAGGCTCGTCCTGTGGCCTCTACTCCGCCCCAGCATGCACTGGGGCTGGTGCTCGTGCTCACAGGCAGGGGACCTCACTCTCCTTCCCTCTCCCACCCCCTCCTGCTGGGGGATGGGACCTGGGGTGGCAGCCGTGCTACCTGCTGCTGCTCTGGGAGTCCCACCCCCCTTCATCTTATTACTGTGCTGTCGCATTCTTTCAGAGCGAGGGCATGATATCCTTCCAAATATTTCTGCATACTTTTGCAAGTAGACACAATTTTTTAAATTACAAAGAGGGGCTTATGCTATTCAGGGCTGTCCAACAGAACTTTCTGTGATGATGAAAATGTTCTAGATCTGCACTGTCCAGGGCCGTAGTTACGAGCCACATGTAGCTACTGGGGGCTTAAAATGTGGCTAGCATTGACTAAGGAACTGAATTTTCCATTTACATTTATTTAAATGTAAAGGGTTCTATGTGGCTTATGGCCACTGTATTGGACAGCACCTCTGTATGTATCATTGACCCTTGAATAATGCAGGGGTTGGGGTGCTGGCTCCCCCCTCACCCCATGCAGTCAAAAATCCACATATAAAATTTTTTTAAGGGGCCCTGGGGTTCACCTGCCTCTGGCTCCCGTCGCCGGGAGGAACATCACTGAGCCACAGGCATCTCCCCAAAGCCTGCACCGGCCCCCATGGCCTCCAGAAGTCAGCGCACTCTCGCACGGTCCGCGCCCATCCCCGGCTCCTGTCCTCTGGCTTGCTCCATCCGCTCACACGCTGTGCCCAGTCTCCCCGGTGCCACCGCTGCCAACTCAGCTCCAACTGCCCCTGCCCCATCCTCCACCTCCTGCTGCTCCTCCGTGGAGCCTTCCCTGGGGCTTAGCACCTGCGGGTCAAAACAAGCACATCCCCATCCTCTGTACGCCCCGGCCCCTGTACCTCACCTGTCCTTGTGAAGAGAATCTCCCTCATGCGGCCTTGCCTAATAATTTTCGGTCCATACACCTGCCTCCCCCAGAGACTTCTCATTCATCTCTTGCTGCCCGAGCCTGGCACACAGAAGGGGCCAAGTGAAAGTTGATTGAATAAATGAATGAACGTGTCAATTGTTGTATCTTTGAAGCTCCCCTCCCCCACTGATGACTCCATGGGGGTTTTCATTCCTTCCCCTGCAGCCCCTGAACGCTGGTGGGCTGCCCTCCCCTGTGCTCAGGTCCCTCTGCCCCCTCCCCAGGCAAGCTCACCCACGCGGACAGCTTTAACTTCGGCACTTGTGCTGCCAGACCCCAAATCCACCACGCAGCCCTGAGCCGCACGCGTACCTCCCACTGCTTCCTCTTTGCTTGTCTTTTTCTGTCCTTCCCCCTGTCTGTCCTTCCCACAAACATTAAGCTCCATCGGAGCAGGAATCTTGTCTGTCTGATGGACCAATGCACCCCCTGCACCTGCCCGTACCCGGAAAATATTTATGAAATGAATGAATGAATGAATGAATGAATGACTCTCCCTCTGAAGTCCTGTGAACACCTGAAATACAACATACCCCACAACTTCCTTCTCCTGTCTTTGCCACCTCTCTCCTCCTCGTCCCCAAATTTAGAAACCCCAGAGTCGCCGCAGATGGCTCCTTTCCCCACATCAGCCAGTCACTACGTTGCCCGGATTACACCTCCCAGCTTTCCCATCCCCACCTCACTTGAGTCCCTCCTAGTCTAGACCCTCCACACCTACCACCTGGACCTCCTCGCCTCCTCCTCGGGGCAGCTGGGCTCCTGCCTGCGCCTTTGCGGCTGACCGCATTGCCATCTCAATGATTTTTCTGAAACGTCAATCTCGTTATGTCCACTCCGATGTAAAGCCCTCATAGCATCTATATCCCAGTTGTGTTTCCTGAAATGTAGGACTCACGAAGTGAGTGGCACACGACATGATTTGGGAGGTTCAAGGACCTCCTACACCATGCACCAGGGCACCCTGGGGTGACTGTTAACATAGAATTGCAAGATGAGAAAGTTGGTTCTTTCTAACTCCGATTATACTGAGGAGAGAGAAACTCTGTTTTTCCACTTGTTAATCTCTCCTTGCAGGAATCAGGACTCCAGCCACAGCTGCCAGCCAGCAAGAAAGGCAACTAGCAGAAAAACAACACAACAAAAAAAGACAATTAGCTATTAATAGATGGAACGATAACATGGTCTTATTAATATTTTCATTTTATTTACTTTACAATTACCTACTATATGTGACATGTGATATCAGGTTTCTTTTTTATTCTTTCTTTTTTTTTTTTTTTCTGAGACAGAGTCTCATTCTGTTGCTCAGGCTAGAGTGCTGTGGCGTCAGCCTAGCTCACAGCAACCTCAAACTCCTGGGCTCAAGCAATCCTGCCTCAGCTGGGACTACAAGCGCACACCACCACATCTGGCTAATTTTTTCGATTTTTAGTAGAGTCCGGGGTTCTTACTCTTGCTCAGGCTGGTCTGGAACTCCCGAGCTCAAGTGATCCTCCCGCCTTGGCCTCCCAGAGTGCTAGGATTACAAGCATGAGCTGCCACGCCTGGCCTGTGATATTTGATTTCTAGTTATGATAATAATGTTCCATACGATAAATTTTGCAAATCATATGTCCACCAAAAAACTAACATCCAAATGTATAAAGAACTCTTATCAATAAGAAACCTCAATAGAAATTTTAAAATATAGAAAAATAGGCAAAAGACTTAGTACATCACAAAAGGAGATATAAGAGTGGCCCATAAACATGAAAAGTGCTCGATTTCATTAGTCATCAGGGAAATGCAAATTAAAACCACAACACAATATCACTGCACACCTACCAGGGCTAAAATGAAAAAGACTTACAGTATCAAATATTGGCAAGGATGTAGAGCAACTGGAACTCTCATTTAGTGCTAGTGAAGAGCTAAATTGATATAGATTGTAATAACTACTTTGGGAAACTGGCCATGTGCACTGAAGTTAAACATACCTACCCTACCTTATGACCCAGGAATCCAACACTTAGGTGTCATTCCAACAGAAATGAGTACATGGCATTCACCAAAAGTCAGGCACAAGAATGTTCATAGCAGCTTTATTCACAATAGCCAAAAACTGACTCATGAAGTGAGTGGCACGTGACATGACTCTGGTTCAAGGACTTCCTCCAGGGCACGCTGGGGTGATCATTAACATGGAATTGCAAGATGAGAAAGTTGGTTCCTTCCAACTCCATGCAGCCTCCTGATTACACCCAGGAGAAAGCAACAACCTATATGTCCATTAGCAGAATAGGTAAATGCATTGTGGCATATTCACAGAATGGAACGCTGTATAAAGGTAAGAATAGGCTGGGTGTCGTGGCTCGCTCCTATAGTCCCAGCCACTCGGGAGTCTGAGATGGGAGGATTGTCTGAGCCCAGGAGTTCCAGGTAACAGTGAGCTACGATCAGGCTGTCGCACTCCAGCCTGGGCAACAGAGTGAGGCTCGCTCTCTAAAAAAAAAAGGAAGGAAGGAGGGAAGGAAGAAGGAAGGAAGGAAGGAAGGAAGGAAGGAAAAGAAAGAAAGAAAGAAAAGAAAAGAAAGAATTAAACTATACAAATGTCAAGCACAAGAAGCCAGGCACACACACAAAAAAAGGCTTTATGATCCCACGCATTTAAAATTCAAAAGCAAGCAAAACTAACCTACAACTCCAAGAGTGGTTGCCCTGTGGGGTTATGCCTGGGAGAAGGCTACTGAAGGGCACGTAATATTCTGGTTTTGACCTGGGGGGAAAAATTACTCTTTTTTACATGAATGAAAACTAATTGATTTGCATACTTCCTCCTATGTCCGTTGTACATCGAGAAAAACTTACATAAATTTAAGTTTTTAAAAAGCGAAGCATTTAAAGACAAACGTTAAGACAATGGAAGTTTGAGACTGTGACACGTGTCTTGAAGGCACAGTGCAAATGTCAGGACCCCTGTAGGACGGAGCTCAAACTGCCATGCCGGACTGGGTTGGTCCTGCACCATGCGACCGTTAGGAGCTCATGGCGGTTAGGAGCACAGATTTGTGAAGCAGAGAACTTGAGCTTGAATCTGAGCTCTGCCACTGACTGTGGGACTTTAGGCAAGTTACCTGACCTCCTGAGCATCAGCTTCGTCCGTCACCTATCAGTCACCTCAGAGGACGACGGACTTGACCAGTAGGATGAAGTGGCCCACACTGGACCCAATGGGTGCGTGGGATAAACGGAGCCTCGCCCAGCTGCCTCTGCTCCCTGAACAAGCCCCGCTGTTTCTCACACACCTCTGTCCCTCCAGGTGTCTGTACATGCTGTTCCCCTGGAATGCCCTTCCACCGGGTGATCACACTGCCCACCCTTCAATGCCCGGCTCAAGCTCTTCCTCCTGTGTGATGCCAGCCCCAGGTGAGGTTAACTCCGCCTCCTCTGCCCCATTCCGCCCATGGCACACGCACATCCCGTGCTAATCACATCCTAGCTTGGCTGTTTACATGGTCTACTATTCCTTTAGTGGTTGGCACCACACTTGGCTCCTAGGAGGAAGCTCTCAACACCTACTTAGTCGACAAATGAAAGAGCGTACAGCTCTTCAAATGATTCAAAGTTCTCTGCAGCTCCCTGGGAGGCATGGTTCCTCTTGCGTGCTCATAAGAACATCAGACATGCAGCCCTGTATTAGGGACCTCATCCATCTTTACAGAATACTGACACCACGAGATGTGTTGTGGGTGAGTGGTTATCACCGTGACGTCAGCCTCAAAGGTTAGGGATGTCCCCAAGTCATCCCAGTTCCCTTTACCACCCTATATGGATAGGTCACCCGTAAGAGTACCTCTGACTTCCACGTAACCTTTTGGTAGCGTAACAGGTTCCCTAAGTCAGGCGCTTGCTGTGTAACAAAGGGACACTTTATTTTAAACTTTTACAAGCTGTCAGTGTGTGTGGGGGGGGGCAACTTGTTCTGATGTGACTTCAAGTGTAACTGAGCCCATGGTTCCCTTTGTGGTTTGGTTGGTAAATCAGGTCCCATTCCTTTAGCAAGCAAAGGGCTATGGAACGCCTTTGAAACTTGTGCTGCCCTCCAAGATCTGGTGTGACAATGAGCGCATCACTTTACCTCACTCCCCTGCACCCCTCGCTGTCCCCAAATATACAGGTCCCTCAGCCGTACCTTGTCTGCCCATGGAATTCAACACACAGGTTTCCACCAAGTGCCAGCCTGGTGCCCGTCAGAAGGCCGGAACAAGCTGGAAAAGACAGGACTCCTGGCCTTCCCATCTCCTACCAGGAGACAGCCAGGGGTGGCAATTCACAGTACAGGGTGGCGTGTGCAGTGGGGGAGGGACATGGGAGCCTGTGCGAAACCAGAGATTTGGGGAGGGGGGCAGGGAAGGCTTCCTGAGGAGGTTAATGTTTTGATTACTGGTCCGTTTGCTCTGTTCCACTAGACTGTAAGCTCCACGAGGGCGGGGACCTCTGCCGTGTCCTTGGCTGTCTCTGACTGTGAGTGGCTGGGATGGTGATGGGTGCAGAGTAGGTGGTGTTCAGTCGGCATCCGTGGGCAATCAGGAAATAGCTATGTTGTGAGGGCTGAGTGGGTGATGGCCCTTCTGATGCTATTCCAGAAGGGTGGCACTTGGTGGACAAAGGCCTGCAGGTGGGCTGCAGCTGGCGTGGACAGGCAGAGGCTGGAGGGATGAGGCCAGAGAGGCCCTCAGGCTCCCTCACCCCTTTCTATCATAAGACCCCACAGCCCCAGCACTTTGTCTACACTTCCTTCACACCCTACATCCCGCCTCATGTGATTCGAGTTCATCCATCAGCACTTACTGAACCCCTACTGTGTGCCAAGTATGGCTTTGGGTTAAAACACCTACCATGTGCAGCACAGGCCAATTTCCAGGGTGATTTGCCACCCGGTATCACACCTCATGCTCACAGCACCCCTAGAGAAAGGAATCTGTCCATCCGTCCATCCGTCCATCCATTCCTGTACTCATATACTTAATAAATGTGTATCAAGTGCTTAGTGTGTGCCAGGTGCCAGGAATGCAAAGCAGACAAGGACAGCAAGGCCCTCATGGGGTGGGGAAGAACAAACACATAAACAAACCAGAAAGGCGGTCTGCAAGTGTGATAAACTCAGTGTAAAACCTAATGAACGGGTGATGTTATGGGGAGAGACTGGGGTCCATCAGCCTGGGCAGTCGGGCTCTCCAAAAAGGTGCCATTGGAGAAGTCGTCAGCCATGGGAAGAGCATGACAGACCGAGAGCACAGCAAGTGCAAAGGACCCAGCGGGGTGGGACAGTACCTGGGCATTGGAGGGACAGCAGGAAGGCAATGGGTGTCACCAGAGAGCTGGAATGTTTGATGGGATCAAGTGGGGAGAGGAAGGGATGAGGTGGAAGAGGAAGCCAGCAGCCATTAGGAAAGGCTTGTCGACATTTGGATTCATCCTACGATGAGATTCTTTTTTTTTTTTTTTCAGACAGAGTCTCGCTCTGTTGCCTCGGCAAGAGTGCCGTGGCATCAGCCTAGCTCACAGCAACCTCAAACTCCTGGCTCAAACAATTCTCCTGCCTCAGCCTCCCAAGTAGCTGGGATTACATGTGCAAGCCACCAGGCCCGGCTAATTTTTTCTATTTTTAGTAGAGACGGGGTGTCTGTCTTGCTCAGGCTGGTCTCGAACTCCTGACCTCAAGCGATCCTCCCACCTTGGTCTCCCAGAGTGCTAGGATTACAGGTGTGAGCCACCACACCCGACCCCTACAGTGAGATTTGAGTCCACAGAAAGGTTCTACAGAAGTGAGCCAGTGTGTTCTGGCTGACATCTCCACACCACCACCAGGCCACGCTGGAGGCAGTGGAGATGGGAAGATCCACATTGGCTTAAGGTCTATGTGGGAGATAAAACTGTCGGAACCAACTCCTAAAGCCTTGGTTTCTCTTCCAAACCTACTTCTCCCCATCTTTCCAGAAAATGGCACCACTGCAACACTATCGCTCCAGCCATAAATGTCTAACTTCTGCATCCTTTCTTCCTCCCCTCCCCGCCCCGCTTCCCCCACATCCAGCTCTGTCACCGTCCACGCCAGGAAAAGGGAAGTTTCCAGGCAGTGCCAAGTTGCATTTGAGGTTAAGGTGCACCCAGGAAGCCTGGCCGTGGGAGAGTCCCAGCTACTGTCTGCTTCCCTGGTGCAGGTGGAGACAGTGGACATTTCGCTTCAGCCACAGGGAGATTCCGCCAGGTGAAGACGACAAAGGGAGCAAGGGACAAGAGCTGGGATTGTTGCCAGAGAAAAATCAAAATGGTAGACCACGGACTCTAAGGTGGGAAAGGAGGGAGGGGACAGGGGGGACACGATGGCCATGAGAGAGGAACTTGAGCAGGAGCTGCCCCAGAGAAAGTGAGCTGGAGGGACAAGAGGTGTGGCCAGGGTGCAAATGCAGGGACGGTGCTGTCAGCAATGAGGACGAGCTCTGGGGTGTGGCCGTGGGAGTGGGCGGCTGGGTGCAGGGGAGCAAGCGATGTCTGGAGGTGAGGTGGTCAGGATGCTGTCGTCTGGGTATTGCAAATGCCATGAGCCAGGAGAGCCGAAGTCCCCCCAGCGAGGGGAGCGGCTAGAAATGGAGGTGGAGGTGGTGGGCGCCAGCACTGGCTCGTGTGTGTCCAGAGGAGCCAAGGGGTGAAAGAGGAAGGATGATGAACAATCTGGAAGCTGCAGAGGGGAATGAGGAGGGTGTCAACCTCCATGTGCCAGCCCGGAGGTGTTTCCTCTGGAAAAAGCTGCTGGGAAGTCTCCACCAGGGCTCGGAGGTAGGGGTACCCTGAGAACCCCAAGGCTGCTGAGAGAGCCTGGACAGGGAGGTGGCCAAGCCGAGGCCACACTTGGCCCGCAGACTTTCCAAAGGGCCAGCGGGGGGTGGAGTGGGGTAAGAGAAGGACTCAGGAGAGGGACTCATGGGTGGCAGAGGACACGGTGAAAGTGGGAGGGGGTGAGAAGCTAACTAGCTTTTAGCATGAGTTAACTACCTTTTCTAGAACTGCCTAGAACCCCCAAACTGAAGCTTTCTGCCCAGCTCTTTCCAGGCCAGCAGCACCAGTCTCCCCACCGCCCCCACCTCCACACTGGGGCACTCAGGGCAGACCCAGGTGTGAGTGGCTGAAGGGCACAGGGGCGGGCCCCACCCCCGCAGCCCTGCTCCTCTGCAGATAAGTCCCCTGGGCAGAGAGGCACCGCCTAACGGCAGTGCAGGGACCACTCTCCCACCACGAGGGGTTGGTGGGGATCCTGGGGCGCTGGATTAGCCATCGGGCCCCCTGCAGTCTCTGTGCTGAGGAAAAGGCAGATGCCCCCCAGAGGGCCAAGGCTACCTTATCCGTGTGTGCAGGTGGGACCCGTGTAATATACCTTCTCCTTTGTGCTAACGGGCTTGGCATGGGCCTCCCACCTTGGGGCAGGGGATGGGAAGAAACTGGCCCTGTGGTCACCATCTTGGCTATTACAGAGCAGTGGACCTTACCATGGAGGGAGAGAGGCTGTGGTGTTTTGGGACAAAGTCTGATGGATGGAAGGGTGTCAGGCGACGTCAGGGGAAGCTCTGCACAACTCAGTGCCCTCAGTGTCCACTCCGCAGCCCAGGCAGGAATGGGGCTAGACCCTGGAACGTAGGGGGTGAGGCCCAGTCCCGAAACCCTGGGATGTCACAGACCTCCAAGTGATCGATGTGCCAGAGCTGGGACTGATTGGGGTACACGCACAGGCATATGGGATCCCCAAGGAGGTGCCTTGTCTGCCTGGAGGGTTGCAATGCTCACAGGCTGGGGGTCTTCATGGAGCCTGGGCCAAGAGGCACCAAGAAGCCTGAATTTGTCTTTCTGGTTGGAGGGTGCTCATCTAGTAGCCTGCGACAACTGATAAAGGTAACAGTCCCAGCAAGGCCCACTGAGTGTTAGTGACACATTAGGCGTGAGCCCTAGATGTGGAATCCACCCCTTCAAGTGACCCGCCACACCCCTGGCAGGCAGGCAGTGTCACACCCCCACTTCACAGAGGAGGGAGCTCACCCCCCTGCAGCTGCCCTGGCCCACAGTGGCGGGCACGGCGGGCACACCGTCCGTCCATTTATTTATGTGGTGAGAGGTTTTCTGAGCCCCTGCTACATGCCAGGCACAGGCAGATGCTGAGCCTTAGAAATGACATGAGATTGCTTCTGCCATGTCCTGTTGTCACTGTCCTCTATAAGGCTGGCTCAGCTTCAAGGAGAGAAGACAAAATCTCCAGTTCTCGATGGGAGGAGTGCCAGATAACTTGTGGACATTTACAACTGCCAAACGGCTAGGACAGGTAGCAGCAGAAGGCGAACGGAGGGTGTCTGATGGCGGAGTCTACATTAGGCCATGGGACTCCATATGACACCAGGCTGCCAGGAGAGGGGAGGTCTTCACCAAGGCAGTGGGCGTGGGCCAGGCATGGGCCAGAGAGGAGTCATGCTAGGATGGTAAGAGTGCTGTTCTGTGCGGTGTGGACCATATGGAGGGTCAGGGACCGCTGGGCCACTGAGTGATTCTGGGGTTGGAGGTGCGCATGCTCAGAGAGCCCCTTGTCCTGGGCTGGAGGCCTGAATCAGTACCATGGGCCAGGGAGAACAGAGGACAGGTCCTGCACTCAGAGAGCCTGGCCAGGCTTTGCAAGGAGCTGGCAAGGGACCCTGGCGGGGTCAGATCCCCATACCCAGATGGCAGCCACCACAGCCCTTGGGAAGTGAAATTTTCAAGGCCAGCTTTATCTGTTGTTTGAGGTTGGCCTTCAGTGGCCCCCCCCTGCTGGGAGAGGCAGACAGGGGCGCAAGGGCGGGGCCTGAAACATATGGAAACTTGCCTGAGGGATGTGGGAGAAAGGAGACCCCCCCCTCTCCGCGGGGATTCCCAGTTTGGGGGAAGGGCCATGAACTCACAGGACCCCTCTCCTTTCACACCATGCCCAGGGGTTGGGGGAGGGACTCTGGCCTGGGTTTTGGCAGCAGCTACATCAGGAAAGATCTCCGTGACTTTCAGAAGTCACTTCCCTTCTGAGTGCTCAGTTTCCTCATCCATCAAATGTCAGGCTGATTGATCTTTAAAGCTCTGCTCTCCTGACATCACCAGACAGACAGTTCTCTCTAAACCCCTTCTCTTGGCCCCCACCCAGAGCCTGCTGGCTGGCTGAACGAGCAGCAGGTGTTCCCAAAGATGAGGACATGGATGCAGACCAGATCCACCATGACCTCAGGCTGGGTCCCTCCTCCATTACCCCTGCCACCTGCCAACTTGCTCCATTCACAGGGGAGATGGGGAGAGAGTGTGGGCAGCTTGGGGTGGCCCAGCTCCCCTGCTGAGGATACCACTGGACTCTTCGACCCTCCCTCCCCAGGGATCAGGAGCATGTTGGCTAAGCCCTGCTCTGCCAGTACCGCTGCCGAGGCACCCACGGGGCAGGAGTGAGGGAGATGGGAAAGTATGAGGCCCCCATCATAGACTCTCATTGCAGTGGGACAATAACAATGATGATTAATCATTTGGGGTAACTGGTGTTTAATCTTCATCTTCCTTGCCACACTGGAAGCTCCCTGAAGGCAGGGTCGAGGTCTGGTTCACTGCTGTATCCCCAAGGCTTAGAACTGTGACTTGTCCTGTAAATAATTAAGAGAATGAATGAATTCTCTCGAAGCATTTTTAATCCAGTGGGGGACAATTAGGCATGTACCAACACTGTGATAAAAAGCCTGCCGTGCCATGCAACGTTTATTATTAACATACCAGCTGACATACACCAGGCATGAACTCTGTGCCACACTAAAGTTGTCAGATTAAGCAAATAAAGATACTTGATGCCCACTTCAATTTGAAATTCAGATAAACAATGAATAATTTTTTAGCCTAAGTATGGCCCATGCAATATGAGTGTCCTGTGTCTTACCTGGCAGCCCTGTGCCAGACCACATTCTCTAATATTCACACCACCTCTATGATGGGTGTACGACTATCACGCCCCTTTCCAGATGAGGGTACTGAGGCGCCAAAGGGATAAGTAACCTGCCCAAGGTCACACAGCTAAAAAGTGGCCAAACCAAAGCTCCATCCCAAGTGTTATAATTGGAGCCTCAAGTTGGGGCTTAATCACCGAGATCACTTGCCACCACTCAACAAGCGCCTATAAGTGGTGGGTGCTGGGCTGGCTCTGGGACCCAAGAAGGAAAGGTCATTTGTCAAGAAGGACAATAGCTTTGGCTAAGATGGACTAGGAGAGCTCAGCGGAGGGACGCAAGAGGGGGTGGGATAGAGAGGGCGGGCAGAGCTTTGCAGCAGCCTGGTGAGAGAGAGGGGAACTCAGGCTTGGACCCCAGCCCTTCGCAGCTGCGACTTGACCTCTCTGAACCTTGACTCTGTTCTGTAAAATGGGTATAACACAGACCCACAGCCTCTTATTGAAAATCCTGGGGCCGGATGTGTTTTGCAACTCAGAATTTTTCGGATATTAGAAAGGAGTTTGGTGCGTGAGTTGTATGTTCTATAGCACCCCCAGGGGACCTGGGACAGCACCGTGTAAGCAAACATGCATGTTCACTGCTAAGCAGGATAAATAGTCTACAACTTGGTCTCAGGTAAGGTCAGGTTTTGCCATCCTGTAAATTTTGGTTTCCGGGCATGTGGGATTCTGGAACTGAGGACAAGGGAGGGAGGTTTCTTGGGAAATAAGGCCTGCAGTCCCAGCACAGAGAGGGCGCTTGGTCCCCAGGCTTCCCCAGCCTTCCTTCCTCGCCTTCCTTCCCTGGCCTGCAGGGGACCAGGGAGGAGACCGGCTCCTTGGAGGCGGAGGCGTCTAAGGAGTTTCCGAATGGGAAGACCAGCGGCTGCAGGCCCCAGGACGTGGCCGGGCGAGCCGCAACCTTATCCTGCGAGCGGGCGTTCCTGGGCTGCCTGGGCCGTGAGTCACCCAGGAACGCCGCCGGGCCAATCCGCGGGCGGGGGTGGGCGGCGGGCAGGCGAGGGCACTGCCGGGCGGCGTGACTCAGCAAGACCCCCTGCGCCGCTGCTGCCCCACGGACTGGGGAGGAAAGGTGGGGGCACCGCACCCGGTTGTCCCCAAGGGCTGCCCAGGAGCCTCCAAAGGGGATGTGGGATGAAAGAGCACAACTTTCAGTTTTAGTTATTTGTATTTCATCCTTTAAAATTTTAATCCTTTTTTTTTCCAAATAGATCGTACATTCATATGCTTTAAAAATGTAAAAATACAAGGATCTCGAAGAAATATTTGTACATCTATGTTCACAGCAGGATTATTCACTTTAGCCAAAAGATGGAAGCAACCCACGTGCCCGTGGAGGATGAATGGATAAACAAAATGTGGCTTGTGTATATGTACAGTGCGATATTATCCAGCCTTAAAAGGGAAGGCATTTCTGACACATGCAGCAACGTGGGCCAACTTCGAGGACGTTATGCTCAGTGAAATCAGCCAGTCACGAAAAAAATACCGTGTGATTCCGCCGTATGAGGAACCCTGGGTAGCCTTATTCTTGGAAAATTGGTGGTTGTCAGGGGCTGAGGGAGGGGGGGACGGGGAGTTATTCTTTAATGGGTACAAAGTTTCTGTTTTTGGAAAGAGCTCTGGAGATGGATGGGGAGGATGGCTGCACAAAAATGCAAACGTACTTACCACCACTAAACTGTACACTTAAAAATGGCTAAGACGGTAAACTATGTTATGTATATTTCACCACAATGAAAAAAATGTAAAGATACAAAAGTAAATCTCACTCCTGTCCTCCAAGCCATCTATTTCCTTCACCCGAAACACCTGATGTCACCAGTGTTTGTGTATCCTTCCAGAGATGGTCTATGCAAATCCATGTACACATGTATAAGTATAAATGCATAAATAGAAATCTGTATGAACGTATATATGCACACCGCTTTTCCTCTTTAAAAAATGCAATGGTAACATTCTCTGCACTTTGCTTTTTCCATTTAACAATACATCTTGGAGATCCTTCTAAATGAATGCCTGCGGGGTGATGGCTCAGGCCTGTAATCCCAGCACTTTGGGAGGCCAAGGCAGGAGGATGGCTTGAGGCCAGAAGTACAAGACCAGCCTGGGCAACATAGCAAGACCCACCTCTACAAAAAATTGTAAAAATATATATGTATATAGCTGGATGTGATGGTACATGCATATAGTCTATAGTCCTAGCTACTTAGGGAATGAGACAGGAGAACCACTTGAGCCCAGAAATTGAATGCTTTTGCAGTGAACTATGGCTGCACCACTGTACTCCAGCCTGAGAGACAGAGCCAGACACTGTCTTTAAAACTAACTAACTAAATAAATAAATAAAACAATGCCTAACAAGTTGCTTGTTTTGTTTTTTAACAGCTTTATTGAGGTGTAATTTGCATAAAACATATCCTTTGTAAGTGTACAGTTCAACAATTTTTAGTAAATGTATGGAGTTGTGCAACTATCACTACAATCCCATTTTAGAATATTGTTCCTTTGTATTCGTTTACAGTTGATCCTCATTCTCACCCCAGCCCCAGGCCTTTTCCAGAAATTTCATATAAATGGAATCATACAAATACGTGGTCTTTTGTGGCTAGCTTCTGTCACTGAGCATAATGTTGGTGAGGTTCATCCATGTTGTAGTGTGTTTAAGTGGCTTGTTCCTTTTTATTGCTGAGTACTATTCCATTGTGTGGATATTTCACATTTTGTTTATTCATTCGCCAGTTGTTAGACATCTGCATGTTTATTATGAATAATGCTGCTGTGAACATTCATGCACCAGTCTTTGTGTGGGCATTTTTTTTCTCCTGGGTAGATACCTAGAATTACTGGATTATGTGATAAGTTTGTGTTTAACTTTCTAAGAAAGTGCCGAACTGTTTTCCAAAGTGGCTGCATCATTTCACATTCACACCAGCAATGTGTGAGGGTTTCAATTTCTCCGTATTCTTTTTTATCTTTTTTTTTTTTTTTTTTTTTGAGACAGAATCTCACTCTGTTGCCCGGGCTAGAGTGCCGCGGCATCAGCCTAGCTCACAGCAACCTCAAACTCCTGGGCTCAAGTGATCCTCCTGCCTCAGCCTCCTGACTAGCTGGGACTACAGGCATGCGCCACCATGCCCGGCTAATTTTTTCTCTACATATTTTTAGTTGTCTGATTAATTTCTTTCTATTTTTAGTAGAGACGGGGTCTCGCTCTTGCTCAGGCTGATTTTGAACTCCTGAGCTCAAACGATCCTCCCGCCTCGGCCTCCCAGAGAGCTAGGATTACAGACGTGAGCCACCGCACCCAGGCTTCTTCTCTTTTTTTTAAACTACTAATGCCGTTGAACTTCAAGAATCTATGAGAAGAATAAAAAAGCACCTATGAAATGAAGTCACATGAAAAGTATCCCGAGAATTTTCCTAGAATTTTCTAGCTTACATGGTTCTAAAAGAGTACTACATATATATAGTATATATAGAGACAGACTGCATACACACACACACACACACACACACACACACACACGTATAATCTGAATACATATCTATGCAGTCTGAATCCCTTATTTGGAGACGAGGACTTTAAAGCCCAGGGAGTTATATGATTTACTAAAGGTCTCGGAGTCAGTTGGTAGCAGCCTCAAGATGAGAATCCAGAAAACCCAACTCTCATCTGGTGTTCTTTCCACTACAACATGACCACTTTTATATAGAAGAGAACAGTGAATATAAAAGATACACATTTGTGGATATGGGGTCCTGAAAATGTGTCTTTCCCACAGTTAACCTTTTTTGTGGCCCAACATAACAACAGCATTATTATATGTGTAAATATTTTTAAACAACTTTCAATTTTAAATCTACTACTGTTTGGTCTCAATATGCTACACTTTCTTCCCAAAGAACTGTTGTCATCAGAAATCCTTAAGATTGGTTACCAGACTATAGTCCTTAAGGAATGCTTTGGGACAGAAAAAAAAAACTCTAAAGGATGAGTGACAGAAATCAATATGAAAATACTCTTCAAAAACAGCCATGCCAATTTATGTATTTATAATTTTAAAGCCCATTTATGAATTTTTGATAAAAGATCAAGTCAGGAAACTGTTAAGGATTATTAAAAACTAAGATAGCATAAATACTCTTTAAATTGCTTTAAATCTAACCCCTAAAGTAATATCTTTTAAAAAGATTCAAGTAGTTTATGCTTTAGATTATTGGGCAAAGAACAGGTTAAATTCTAATAACACAGTGGAATGAAAACATGACTCAAAGAAAATTTAGTTCACATAAAATATTTATGCTGAAGTCAAAACTGGATTAAAGAAAACTAATGAAAACAGTCTTCTATTTTCAAAAAAACAAGAGAAATTAACTTACTTTTTAGTTCAAGTTTCCTGAAAATCCCAAAAGGAAACATTTAATTTTCTAGGACATGCTGAAAGACTCAGGTAAAAAGCCAACCCAGCCAGAGCTGAATTAATCAAGCAAACATCATTGACAATCAACAGAACTTTCCTGGTGATTAAACACAATTTGAGACAGCTGGAGGTGGACCCAATCTAGTTTAAGATTCCAAGGAAATAATCTTACGAGTGTAAAATGGTCTCAGAAAACAGACTTTGAAAACAGAAGTAAACCTCTCAGTATTTTCAAGACTACGGTGACAAAAATCAGTAAAAACCAAAATGGTACCTTGCATTTTCAAGTTTAAAGATATATTATTAACTAGTACAGTTTCTTAGCCAGTCTTATTATTTTTCCAATTGCATAATACTTATGTGACATACTCATCCTGTCCAGTTTATTAAATATTCTAAAGGTCACATAAATATTAGCTCTCAGGAAGGCAATAGATTGAATATTGTAAAGGTCTAAGGTGAGGATTGCTTCAGTTGTTAATTCTAAATTATTAAATCTAAATATTTCCGGATTCTTGTTCAATCTATTTAACAGGGCATCAGGAAAATTCTAAGATTGACCACACTCCTACTTACAGTGACCACACATTCCAGCATGAGGCGAGGCTGAGTTTATGCTTGGGTCCTGGCTTAATCATTGATAACTCTTAAAAGTGTTCCATTTCAATGAGAAATCCTATGACTGCCACTTCATTTTCTTCAGTAAAGAACTTTAAGTGGCCTCATCCCTCATTCTCCTGGTACTCAGGAAGATGTTCTTTCATGTAAGGTAATGTTAGAAAAGGAGATAATGTTGACCTTAACATAATAGAAACATTTCAATGCATACCTTGACTTCTTAGGTCCTACTTCCTGTCCCCTTTACTTAACTACTTTCTATTAGTACAGATTTTGGTTCATCCTATGAAATTGTGCATTACTTTTTTCTGAAAGATTCCTCCCTGTGCTTAGTTGCCTTGGAAGCGTAGGCCTAATTTAAAATACTAAATCTATAAGAAAATGCTTCAAAACCACTAATTAACTTACAAATCAATTATTGTAATAGAGTTCATTTGCAAGTTGGGTACTGCTTCTATACTGATGATAAAGAATTTAGTCTGTCTCTAGTTTAGGACTACTAAAAACAACAACAACAAGAAAGAATTTACTATAAAATCTATGCTTAATAAATGTTATTGAATAATCAAATGAATGAATGATTTGGAAAGAAATTTATATACAGAAGATTTGGTGTGAAGTAATAGAAAAATTATTATGATACAAAGAGAAAGAGATAGGATAACAGCAAGATAGAGAAGAAACAGCCTAAAGTCAAAGTGTGATTAAGTTTGAAAGAATCCCTGCCGTGCACTGGTTTTCAGCAATGACCAGCACATACTAAGGCATCAAAGTTATAAACGCCACCTATTGGGACTTTTTCCTTTTTATTGTAAAAATGTAACTCAGACTTTATCACAGAAGTCACTTAAAATGGATTAAGTTTTTAGAAATATTCATTTACCTTGTGGAATGCATCTATTTCTTCAAGCAAAATATGCATACATTAGCTTTCAGCCTGTATGTTCAGATCTGGGTAATATTATTCCCATAAAAGAGGTAACCAAGTCTGCAAACTTAGAAAGGTACAGCTTTGCTTTTATTTTTTCCCACAATTACCATGTTTTTAAGCATTGTGTCAGGCACTCTGGCATATGTAGCTTCATCTGATCATACCTACCCAAGGAGATCCGTTTCACAGATGAGAAAACTGATCCTAGAGAAGTTAGAGAACTTTCCCACACAGCTATTTAATAATAAGAGTCAGAGTCAGGGTTTAAACCTGTGGCTGCCTGATACCAAATCAGGAAGTCTGTGCTGCTGTGCTCTCTTATCTCACTCTTCACAGTTTCTTCACAGTCAATTCATCGCGATGCTGCTTTCAAAGCCTGCGCCTGCACTGGAGAGCACAGAGTGACTCTCGAAGGTAGCTTTAGAATGAACTGAGGAGCTCTTAAAAACACCTGTGATTTAATAGACATGGGTGGGGCCTAAGTACCTGTATTATTTAAAAATTCCGCAACTGATTCTAACGGGTGGCCAAGGCTGGGAAGCTGCCCGAGATGCTCATACACGCCCAGCCCTCTGCGATGAGCTTGCCTGCTTTGCCAACGCTGTTTCTCGAGTCCCTCACAAACAGCACCCCCTCCAGACATGCCGCAAACAGACCACCCTGTGGCACTAATGTCTACACAGAGAATGCCTACCAAAGGAAAGAAATGTACTTATTGGGACTAGGATCTCTCTCTCTTTCTTGTACTGATGTTCAGCCTTTGTAGTTTGGATATTATTTTCCCTGTGGTAATCCTTGGACATCTCTTTGAACCCATTAAACTGTCTCACAGGGAGAGTTTGGTAAGGCATCTTTTCCTGCTTTGTTTTTGTTGTCATTTTTTATGAGGCAAAGAAAGAAGGAAATTCATAGGATATTAGTATTAGGTTAACTGATTGGGTCCAGTCAGCTCAGCCAATTTAGAGCATGGTGCAAATGAGACCAATATCACGGTGTTCCTGTCATCCAGTTGGCTCTTTATGGATTCACAAACACACACTTTACCCTTAATCCTGTGTAGGTAATGCATAAATGCCAGCAATTGTACAGCTGATTAACAGGGAAAGGTCTGTATGGCTCTGAAAACACAATAGCATCATCCTCGAATGCAAATAGAAACATATTTTAAAGAGTAGCAGTCCAGCCAATTTAGACCAATTAGATGAAAAAAGGAAAACTTTAATCAATAGTCAGCTGATCATAATATTAATCAAACTGTTCATGCTATAGTTCTGCAAGCTGATGTTGAATATAATAAAATCACTCCCATTTTGTTTCAATTGAGATTTTGAGCTTATTAAACAAAAAGAATGAGTTAAATTAACATTCAAACTCAACATTAAGCCCACAGTAGCAAGGGAATTCACGATAAAATGTCCATCATCTCATCATGCCTTTGTGTTACAACCCCAAAGGCAAGATCACCCAATGTTGTAAGCTTCTCAGAGAACTAAATGTATGAGATTAAAAAACAACAGGGTAAATTCAGTGCAGCACTGGATGTGCTCATGTTTGCAAATTTAAGGCATACTTTCTTATTATTTTAATGTGGTTTTGGTCTTTCTGCCTTTATTTTTCATGTGGTGGTGTGACTTGCACTGAGCTACTTTGGAAGTTTTCATTTCCATCACAAAGCTGGGATTCCCTAAGGCCCTGGTGTTTTATGTGGATGTCCAAAAGAAAGACAAGTGCGAGTTTTTATGGGAGGGACACTCAAATGACTACGTACAATCATGAATACTTGAGGTGTGTATTTCCAGCAAGTACTGGAAGGTAAACATGTACTATCAGGCAGGTTACGGCTGGACACCAGAAATGGTCATAGAGGGCCAGTGCAACATCTGCTCAGGACTTGACCAAACACCGGTTTTCACCTTGAACTTGCAGGAAGCAGACACTTGGGAGGACAAAGGGCAACAGGCTGGATCACCATCCAATTACCTGGTGGCACAGCTTCTGCTTTACGTGTTTTCTCATCGCCTAACTGTGACTGGAAAACATAAAGTCATCATCTGGCAACCCTACAAGTTTTTACTGTGATGACTTTTGATCACCTCACATTCCTTTTATTTTTCCCTCCACTTTTTTCATCTTTCATTTTCTTTTCTATGTGAGTATATTTGTTATTCATGAAATAAGCTGTGTGTATGTTAAAAAATTCAAAATTACAGAAGGGTATAATAGTTACATGTAAGTCTACTCCAAGCAGTACAGAAGGTATACAGTTTAATTCTACTTTGAATCCAGTCCCCCTATAAAATAAATTCATTCATTGTTTTCTCTCTGTTTTTCCTGTTCCCCTCCTTCTCCCTCTGCTCCTCTCTCTCTCTCTGTATTTATGTATGTACATGCACACACACACTCATATCTTTTACACAAACAACATATACTTTGTTTTGCATATCGCTAGTTGTTTATATCTTATAGATTATTCAATATCAAGCTTTACAGATGTATCCTATTATTTTAAATTACTACATAATATCACACTGCATGGACGAATCATAATTATTACCATACTCTATTGATGAGTATTTTCCCTATATTTTCTTACTATAAATAATGTGACAATAACATTATTTGTTATTGTTTAGGCATATACACACATGCAAGGGAATTTATTTTCTTTGTATCTTTGTAAAAATATGCAAGCATGTATGTTGACTAAATCTGGCAGTGAAATTGCTAGGCCAAAAGATATGCATATTTTAAGTTTTGTTAGTTATGGCCACATTGCCCTGCAAATACATGAATCAATTTACATTCCATACAACAAAGTATGAAAGTACCCCTATACCCACATACTAGTTAACTCATTGTATTATCCATCTGATAGGAAAGAAAAATAGTATCTCACTGTAGTTTTAATTAAAGAATTGATCTTTTTATGAACAACAATATCAAATAATACATCGAGTTCTGCACGAGTATTCATAGATTCCTATATACTTAAGTGTCCTATCCTTTAGTCAATGTTTTCAGCGTATCATTTACTATATGTGAAGTATTGTATTGAGAATCACGTATTTCAAAGAATCATGACACAGATGCTATCCTCAAAGTATTCACAGTCTAATAGAAAATAAAGATAATTTCAAAATAAATAATATGCAGTGTGATAAGTACGATAATAGAATACATGTACTGTTTGAATTTTGAAGTAGTTAACCATGGGTAAAGAGCTTTTTTCTTAAATATTAATTTTTTAAATAAGCATATTTAAATGTGAAAAAGAAAAATAAATGTAATACTTTGGTCATTAAGAACCCTGATTGTAACAATTATGGCAAATCATTGTAGGTTCTGATTAGATGATGAATTATTTTTACTTATTCATCTATCTATATTTATAACCTATATTTATTGAAATAAGAGTATGCAGAATAATTTATAAAACTCTCCACCTTATTTGATACTTGTTTTGAGGGCTTACAACTTTGTCTAAAAAATAAATAATAGCATATTGTTTCTTCATCAATTTTGCAGATTTTTTAGCTCTCAATTTGATTAAAAAATCAAAGCACAAACTTTTGTGTCCTGCCTTTCCTCCTCTTCCAACTCACTGGACCATTAAACTTTTAATATATAGTGATTCTTGTTAACTACTAAATTTATTATGCCATGCTAAAGAAGCTTGTCCTTTAGTATAACGTGTGCCAAGGATAGTTAGTTATATTACACAGAAAGCCCTTTCGGTGGTCGGATACAATAAAATGTGATAATAATGTTAACATCATTGACTGGTAAGGCTACTTCTTGAGCTTTTAATCCTCATCCCAACCTTCTTTAAATGCTGTCTTCTGATCAAGAAAAGCTTTAAAACTTTATCCCTGGAGTAAATGCCACTCACTAATCCTATTCTCTTTTCCCATCTTGCGTTTATTTCAACACTTCATCACACTGTTTATGGTCTCTGCTGGTAAGTCCTCATTCAAATGTAAACATTCAAGCGGGGCTGTGCACAGAACTAGGCAGAAGAAACTGGTGTGATGTACGGAAGCTGTTGAGTGGGGGAGTTTCAAGACATCTACGTTTGACTTACAGTTCTGCTCTCCTCAGCAAGTCACTTACCTTTTTGATGATGCTGATTTCTTATCAGTATAATTAACAGATACTATTTTCTCTACTTCTCAGGGTTACAGTTAGGATCAAATGAAGTAACAGTTTAAAATGGATGAAGAGTTAGAGCAATAAACTTCCTCAATTCCCTTTCATAAACTCTTTTCTCACCCTGGCTGGTTCTTTATATGGCCTATGTGCCCTGCCATGTTGGATGGGTCTCCTAAACTTCAGTCCCACACCTCCCATCAGTACTTCCCTGTTTTAGGTTTTATCTTTCAGATCCTAATTTTTACTAGAAGACAGCTATAATCAAGGAAAGAATGATTTGAAAATAATAATGAGCTGCACTTAGTGAGTACTTACTGTGCCAAACCATTGTGTCATCATTTGACAACCCTATAGCTTTCATTATGATAAATTCTGATTATACCATATTCCTACCATTTTCCCCAACTTTCCAAACAAAGATCTTTATACATTATTCTCACTTAATCC
This sequence comes from Avahi laniger, assembly GCA_963575035.1. Taxonomy (NCBI): domain Eukaryota; kingdom Metazoa; phylum Chordata; class Mammalia; order Primates; family Indriidae; genus Avahi; species Avahi laniger. The sequence goes on from CAUYSK010122600.1 coordinate 21,916, forward strand.
TTACAACAAATGTATGCTGTGGAGACTGTTACTATTCTTGTTTTACAGATAAGGAAATGGAGACTTGGAAAGTGAAGTAATTTTCAGTGATCAGGCAGCCGAGTTGTGGCGGAGCTGGGCTTTGAATGCCTCAGAAACTGTTCCCATAATCCCTCTGCTCTGCCGCTTCTCCTAAATGCAGAACTAAAATGTAATGTGCACATGGTCACTAATGCATTACCTTTTTAATTTAACATGGTCATATAATCTAGACTCTGAGGTTGAAGGATCATCTACTTTAACCATCCAGCCAACCCTTAAACCTCTTTTATCACATGCCTAAGTCACAATCTGCCTTTTGCTTCAATAACACCAACACGGGATGTGCACCATGTCCAACAAAGGAAGCCTTTCATCTTCAGATAGCTCTACTGGGATGTTTTCCGAGTATTTCTTCCTGAAAGTATTTCTTCCTGAAAAGTCCATCTACTGATCTTAATTTTACCTGAGTCTTTACTGAAAAACTATAATTCAAATACTACATGTAATAAATCACTTAATAATCTCTTCTCTTTGACAAAATACTGAGTACACCATGGCCAGGCTGGTCACTCTGAAATGAGAGCACCTAAAGCCTTCTGCATGACATCCAACCTCAGGTACACTCTTCCAAGTGGAGCAAAGAGCAGGACTCCAACCTTCATTGTTACAGATGTTCTATGGTAGACATTCAAATTGCAAGGGGAAACCGTATCACACTCTTGACTCGTATATGAGTAAACTTCATCAATATCCCTACATCTATTTTTCACTCCTTTCTCCATTTACTGTTCATTGAAATGATCATGTTGGAGTTGAGCCATTTTTGTAGAACAGTGATTCTAACTGGTGCTGCACATTAGAATCACCTTGGGGGCTTTAAAAATACTGATTCCTGAATTGTACCCCTAAAGATTCTGATTTATTTGGAGTGAGTGGTGATCTGGGTATCAGGATTTAAATTAATTGTGTCTTCCTATGTATGCATTATCCCAACTTGATAACATCTACAAATTTAATAATCAGGTCATCAATGTTCTCAGGAAGCCATTGCAGAGGCCTGGAGCCTTACCTTAAGTTAATATTTGCCAGGCATATGTTGAATATAGGCATTCAACCAGCTGCAAATCCACTAAATTATATTATCACTAAGTCTACAGTTTTCTATTTTATTCACAAAATAATATCGACAGTGACTTTGTTAAATGTCTTACAGAGAGCTAGACTAGGGCATTGGTTAAAAACGGATTCTGAGCCTCACTGCAAGGTTCAAATCTCAGGTGAGCTAGCTGGCTGACTTTGGGCAGGTAATTGAACCTCCCTGTACTTCAGTTTCCCTAGTACTTACCTATAGGGTTGTTACAGGATTGAATGAATTTATACATAAAAAGGATCTGGCACATGGTTAGCTTGAAAGTTAACTATTATTGCTGTTATTACTAAGTCCCATTATATACCATTTACTGCATTCACTCCATTAAAAAAGGACAATGATAAAATTTGCTCATGGGGATCTGATGCTGGTTAAGTCAGTTGTAGTTGAAGCAAGAGATAAGGTTCAGAGATCATGCCCAAGCCCTCCCCGTTTTCTCCTTGCCCCAATTAAAGCATGATTCACAGCCCATTATAAGATTTTTAATTACTGCAGTAGCGATATCTGCTACTTACTCCCCTTAATCACACAAAAGTGGCTGTGTACCTAAATTACACAAAATCCAAAAGGTCCAGTTATGAGTTAATTAATTTATTACAAATATACTATTACCCATTGTGCAATAATAAAAATATAAAAGTATAGAAGAATGCCAGAAAAACAAGTCCCTGCAGATTCATTTTCTGAATCTGTTTACTCCTGGATATGGTGAAATTTCTTCAAAGTTCAGCCTGCCCTTTCCTAGCACTCCCTCCAAAAACCTTGAGTAAAGAAATACCCCTTCAACTTGCTGGAAGGAGGAGAGGGTTCTTCATGGAAAGTCATTCCCTCCATTATGTTTTTAAACGCCACACTAATGGAGAGTGAATCAGGGAGAGAAAATAGAACTAGCATAGCATTACCATAGATCTCCAAGTGAAATTCACACAACAAGCTTGAAATGTCAGCAAAAAGATGTTTGGCTAAATGTCCCAGTGGTGTTGCAGACTTCCTGGAAGAAATCAGAAGAAGAAGACAGAAGGTTCCCCACCTCTGACAATATAGGTATTCCCTGCGGGAGGCATCTATTTATTATTCAGTTGCCATTTGCCTAAAAAAAAGGTGTTGAACAATTTCACCTTTTAAGAAATTAAGAGAAATAGCTTCAAATTAGCAGCTTTAGTTGAAGTTGCTTCAAATTAGCAACTTTAACTTACCCACCAGCATCTTTTCTTGAAATTTGAGGACATGTTGGAAGGGAAAAAATGTTGTTGGAAGATATTTAGTGATTGAAATTTAGATTATGGATTCACATTGGTATTTTCCCATAACAAACACACCGCAGAACCAAATAGGCCCGCAGTAAGTAGGGCACTGAAGCCAGCATAGGGACTGTAGTAGAAGAATATTTAAGATAAAAAGGAGTCAGAATCTTTTTCCAATGAGCAGAGTTTAGATGCCAGAAAAGGCCACTGATACCATTTTAAACACTTAGAAGTAATGCATAACACAGTAACATTTATGACTAGGAAAAAGTGGGAAGCACTGATGAGTGGAGGCAAAAATAATCTTTGCAGATTCAAAATAATCAGACTGAAATACTGTTAATAGACATGAAAAAAAAATGGAAGAAAATAAGAATTCGTCCTCTAGGGCAACGACACTGAGAAATGAACTAGATCATTTGTGTATGTGTGTAGGGAGGTAACATTTAATTCAAACAATGGTTTATTGTATAGTATTTTATTGGGATGGTAGAGTTAACTCATTTCTAAAACTTGGGTTAAACGTACTCTCACTCAGTTGAACAACTTGGGCACAAAAGCAGTTCCTGTTTTGACATGTTACATGAGTGACAGAGAACTAAGGTAGCATTTTAGATCAGAAACAAAAAGGTTAAAGAAATTATCCCAAACATCTTCTCCATATTATTCACTGATCAACTACAAGGTCTCTCCTACTGCAAAATTCTGTTACAGTAAATGTAGTACACTTCTATTTATTTTTTCTCATTTTGGGAATCGAATTACACATTTATGTCTAGTCATGCCTGTTAAGGATATTAACAATAAAAAAGTAGGAGGGAGATATTAGAAAGAGAGAAGAGAGAAGAAAGGTGATGCAGAAGGCTAAGTGAGCAAAGAGGATGTTGCAATATAGCCTTAGGTGACAATCTAAGAACAGGACCAGTTTATTCTCTCATAGGGAGGTTGCCCAGTGTGTGAGAGTGACATTCAGGTCCACGAGAGAACGTTCTGCTCTGTTCTGGTGTGGTTAAAACTGGGGTAGCTTGGGGCTGCAAACAGGTCTTTGGTAACTAGTTTTGACATGTGTATGATGGATATTACATTAGTATGTTATAAAGTTTTAGAAGAATTCAATAAAATCCTACCTACGAACATTTTGACACTATATGAGGCATATAGTAGGCACATAATAAATATTATCTCTATTCTCTTTTACTCAGATGTGGTGAGTTGAATAATGAAAGGATCCCACAGATTTTCTTCTAAGTTAAGTTTGCAAGTCACTCTCTAAGAAACCTAGAGGGTGGCAGTCAAAAATTGAGCCCTAAAATTAAAAAGGCAATGCACATTAGAATAAAGGGCAGATGGAGGGATAGGGGAGAGAGCCCTGAGGGAAGGACCTCTTAACTACAACAAAACAAAATTAATTTATAAGCATCTCAAACCTGCTGAGGAAGGAAAATCCTGAAAATGTTCCAGTTGGCAAAGGATAACAATGGGAAGTTAATATTGTATAATACTTATTATTATTTATTTAAAGTGTCACTGACAGCTATTCTTTAATGTACTGCCTTTATTGTTTTATCTCAGTAATTAAAGGAGGCTTTCATACACTTACGATTTTGACTCCACCAATCCTATTTTTCTTTACACCGTTTTAAGTTTCTCAAATGGTAACTTTCTCACCATAGTAGTTTTCAGGCATAAACCCTAACAGCAGAAACTGACTGCTTTTGCAGGAATGTGAAGCTTCCATTTTGGCTTCTAGGCCATTACTGGAGATTCACCTTCTTATTTCAAAAGTAGGTAAGGTTGTCAGATGAAATACAGGACGCCCACTCAAAGTTGAATTTCAGCTAAACAATGAAGAATTTTCAGTGTAAGTATGCCCCAAATTTTGCATGGCACATACTTTTACTAAAATATTATTTATTGTTTTAGCTAAAATTCAAATTTAGCTGGGAGTCTGATATTTTTATTTGCTAAATCTGGCAACCCTAAAACTAGGTTTTCCTAGTTTATTAATAGGAAGTGGGAAAAGGAAGTCAGTGAAAAGATTGAAAGAAAATAGAGCTTTGAGGCAAGAACCTCTTTTCTCACTAAGTATAATCATGTCAGCAACATACCTCAAAACAAACTACAAACACTATCCATGGTCCAAACTAATTATTGAATGTATATAATTGGGAAAGCTCAATGAACTTGGAGAGTACTTTGATTTTGCAATCGTGTTTCTCAACTAAACCAGGTTTACTATATCTGCTATCTTTTATAACTAATCACTTTTAAGATATGCTGAAGAACAGCTCAAGATGCTATCCCTTGACAAAAGTGAAAAGATGCAGGTAAATCACTGAGATTTTTGAGATCTACATCCTCATGATGGCTTCCTAAATTTTACTTCTTATGAAAGAGAAATTGCTATAAAGACTTCTGGCAGATATGGCAAATTAATCTTTCATTTCTTCTATGTAGTATGTGTTCTATGTAGTATGACAAGTTCCATTATTCTAGGAAAATTCTGACATTCTAAAACTTGCTTAAAGGTTTTCCTTTACTAAACACATTATATCGTCAAGAATTTCACAGAGAAATCTCAATGCCCTCTAACTTTCTAATTCTCAACCCACAAATTCAGTTTGTTTCATGGGTTTTGGGGAAGTGATGCATATGAGATATTTATCTGTAAGTCAAAATCTAAAACAAAGCCCCCCTGACAATCTGATGGTGACTTGTGACATGACATTCCCAAAAGAACAGAAGAAAAATAAGTTGTTTAAAATTTGCTTCATCTAAAAACAGAAAATCTTTTTCTAATTATAATCACACATATTATACCCTGCATTTCAATAATAACATTTTAGCTTGAATCCTTAATCATGTGTAATCACTTAACCCAGGCAAAGATCCAAGGATTAACAAGAAAAAAAATCATGAAATTCAAGATTTCGGAGGTGTTTTCAGTTCCACCGGCAAGACCACATGAGAGAAAAAGTATATGAGCACCATTCCGATGTGTATCCTATTCCACCTGCATATCCATTACCACCAAGCAAGAACAAGCACAAGAATAAATACTGCACTAAATGTCCTGGTAATTTTGATCACCTCTATTTCAAAATGTTTTATGACCAACACAACTTTCAACAAGGGTTATAGTCTGATGGAAAGAGAAATCTAAGGACAGCATTCTAACCACAGTTACAAGTGCATTTCACCTATTATCATTCTGTGGGGGGAAAACTGTATTTAAAATTTCTATAATTTTAACATTTAAGAGCTTTTGCTTTTTCTAGATAAGGCCATTGTATGAAAGAAGACATTTTTCAAATTTTTAATGTATCTTCAGGCTGGCTTAAGTTTATTCCTTAATTCACTCTACTCATAACACACACACATATATATATATATATATATATATATATATATATACAAGAAAGTATGGGTCATTTATATCAAATACAAAACGTGCAAAAACCTTTCACTCTCTCCAACAGTGCTCGAGGATGCATTACCAGACAAGCAGATAAGCGTAATGATGAATTGCACAATACGGTCGGCACTAATAGAGTGGTTTTCTATAAAAGCACCGCAGGAAGGTAAACAAAGACTTTACATTTCAGAACAGAGCTATTTTGATGCCATATTAGGGAAGGTCCAAAGTGGTAGATGTTAGCAACTTTAAATCTGTAGGTCCTGGATGAAACAACATAAAGGAACTTTGGAGAAATGACAGTGCATCCAGAGAGTAGACTAGATTGAAGGTAAGAGTCTCTTCTTGAGAGTCTAATTAGGCTCTTCCCACCTCCCCACTTTTTTCAATCTTATAGAGACAACTTAGCAAAGCTACCAGCTTCGACAGAACACCGAAATCCTGGCAGGGAACCATAAATTGACCATTACCATAAAAAGAGCTGCTAAATGAGAAACCATGTGCTCAGTATAAAACTAATTTCATGCTTTCAAAAGCACACAGTGGCTTCTAGCAAGATAGTGGCCCTGGGACTTGCTGAGACAGATTGGTGAACACAAATGGTTTGCCCCTGATGCGTCTGCTTAGCCAAGCTTTACGTGCACTGGCAGTGAACGGGGTTCTTGAGTCTTCTACCAAACAGATACACACTTATCTATGACTTTAAAGCCGAAAGCTGTAAAACAGCTGCCTCAAATAAATTTAGCAGGAAAAACACATATAGGTAAATATATACACATACTCCATGTGCCATGTTAGCTGCTTCCAATCAATAAAAATAGATTTCTCTGCAGGTCTAACATACTAAACACACTTAATAAGCACAATTTTATTTCAATAGATCATAACCCTCCCACTCCTTTCTTGTTTAGAAACAGCTTCTCATAGGAATTGGGGTTTAGCTGACCCTAAGCAATGGGATTCTACCCACTTGGAGGTTAACTTTGAGCTTGCCCTTATCTATTTGGCTTTCAAATACCCTATACTCACAATGCTACATCAGACCTTCCCAAGCAATGATGACCTAGTATTTGAACTTTCTTAGGTGAGGGCTTGTACATTATTTACATTTAAATTATAAAATCTGCTACATTTAAAACATCACATTTAATTAAAACACGCTTTATGAAGAAATGCTGTTAATTTCTCTCATTCAGCACGCCATCACAAGAAATCAATTACTGTTGGTGGTCCAGTACACGACAGGTCATAGCTTTTAATTATTAATAATGTCAAGCTTAACAAGGTGTCAACTCCAGTAATGTAATCCATTTCACTTACTTTCTTAGGTATCTTGTAAACACGACTTGTTTCCTCCTATATTTTTCATGTCAAAGATTCTAGAAAGCACATTTAGTTTATAGCCTTTCAAATATACCTGAAGCACATAATAACACTGCTAATTACCTACTTTTAGTAATGATAGCAAATCACATAATATCACTGACTTGTTCTGAATGTTTAAAATGCAAAGGAAGTCACCTACTGGTAAGATGTCCTCGGCAAACAGCTAACACAGAAAGAAAAGGATGCTGATCACACCCATTTAAGGAGTTACTTCCCAATAAAATTAAAGAATCATATATTTTGCTCTTCAGTTTTGCCCTTTCAGATGTGTCAGCACGATGTGATCAACACAATTGATGACACCACAGGATTTAGCACACCGTCGGAAAGAATCTGTCACTGACATCCCAGACCCCAGCATCCAAGTTTTAGAATAAAAATGCTCACCTCTGCTAGGAAGTCCACTCCACATCCTGGCAGGGCTTTCACCAGCTCCGAGAGCAATCAAGTTGGATAAACAAAACTTCCAGTATGTGACCAGGGTAATGCACAGTGCTACCGAGACTTGGCTCCAGCCCTGATCATCTGTGTGACAGCACCACGTTATATCAGAGCCGCTCCAAACCTTCCCAGTTGCTGGCTTATTGCACTGCTCATTGAAAATCCTCTACACGCTGGCAACATTTTAGGGAAGGACAAGCACACTCTGAGTCATTTGTAAAGAAAGCAGAGCAATTTCAATTCTATATCTCCATGCGTGCTGAAACCAGAAGCACTGTCAACGTACAAATCTGAGGTGGATTTATGCTGAGAAACAGGCAACCTAAGCCTTCATTATCAATGCATGAAATCAGCCACTGTGATCAAATTCAAGCAAACCACAAAAAGGATATGATTATGAAAGGCTCCATAGATTTAGCACCAAACCTTGTGGAATGAGGAATCATCTATTGAAATTGTGTAAATGTTAAAAATAGCTCTGGCTTTTCAACAATGAGCAGGATACAGAGAAGAAATCAGTAGTCTATATTATAAGGATTTATAAAGGCTGCAAAACCCAAAATAGCTATAAATTCCTGGGACTTTTCTATAGACAAATGAAATCACTAGAAGCTATTACAATTATAACAAAAATAATTTCATATATTTGACACAGATGTCCACTAAAGAGCAAGTTAAATGTCCTTTAACTCCTAAGTGTCTGTTTCTAAATTAAAATGATGATAGTAAAAACGTGCAGGGCTATCCTAACACAAGGGAAAAGTACTGTCAATTTTCGTCTAAGACAATCTCTTAAACAATAAAGGTTTAAATGTATTGTGTAACAAGAAAATAAAAATGCAAAATAGAAAATATTTTAATACCATAATATTTGCTCATTATTAAAAAAATCAATAGCTTATTAAACCAATATATCCCTATTCCAGCCACCTCCAAATTTATACTTTTGCTTTTTACCATCCTTCCTCTTTTGTTACTAAAATATAAGATGTAAGAGCCAGTTGACACAATCTTAAAAAGGCACAAGGTAGCTATAGCCCAGAAAGTAGGAGCAATGATTTGAGATCACAAAATACAGAGCTTTGACGTATGCATGCAAAGCACAAAGCAAAAAGGCCATAAAACATTTATCACAAGTCACAAAAATAACTGGAAGAAATTTCCATTAGACAGCATTGACAAGAACACATGTAAGGTTCTATTCAAAAAATTTTAAAGGGTTTTAGTTCTCATTGAAAATCTAAAAGGCAGAGCAAATCCAATAATTCCAATAAAGGCTATTCTTAATTCGAAGATCTTCTATAAATGACGGGGTTCAGTTCTTGTAATACTACTAGCTCTTAGGTGACACATTTAATAGTGTCTACAATGTAAAACATCTGTGTAAAAATAAACAATACGCCACAACATGCATTTACGTAACAGCATTTTGGAGCAACGTCAAACATGGCACTCCCATGGGTATTCCTCATTATGTCCCTGTATGCAGTGTTGACTCCTTATAGGCTGCTGGTTAGATGCACTTCCTCCGAGACAGATATAGACATATATGAGTAAATACGCACACTAGCATGTGTGTGTACACGTACACTTATGTCATAGAACATGCAATCACTTTTGCCACCCGAATTCCATTTGTTTTGTGTATCGTGAAGCCCCAGGGCCATATTTGAATGTATTATGAGAAATAGCATCAGGCATCACTGATTGAGCAATTGTTTAGTGTCCTCTCTCCCTCTCTCTCTGTCTCTCTCTCTCTGTCTCATACACACTCACAACTTTTTCCATCTTGGAAAATAGTTCATGAGAGATTGTGTACCTAAAAATCTTTTTATTATTACCACACACGAAACTCCCTAGTAGTAAAAGTTTAAAATGAAATCATGATATTTGATTATATTAATAGATCCTTAATCCCTTATCTAAAACCCTTAGTGCCTGATGCATTTCAGAATTCAAGCGTTTTCAGATTTCAGAAAGGTAATACTCTGCATATGCCATGAATTATATAACGCCTCCAGTGGTAGGCATTACACAGTGCCCCTTTGGGGTCTGGAGCACAACTCTATAATCAGACACATTAACATTTCCGTAGCAAAACATGAGTATATTCATATTAGATGGGATAAATAAAGACTGTAATTAACCTCATATCAGTTCAGGTCAAGTTTTTCCATTAATATGAATTACAAAACCTTCTGGTTTTCAGGTCTTGGATTTCAGGAACTTCAGGTAAGAAACTGTGGACCTGTAGAAATGTTTATCTAAACTGTTATGAAGTTATAGATTGGGAAATGGTATCTAAGCAGGTGTTCTCTTGCTTGGGCAAGAGATTTGGAGGGTAGCATTTGCTTTAACAACATGGGCAAAAAATATGAGAGAAGAGGCTATTAAGACTGCGACATAGAGCAGAGCGGAAATGTGGCAATAATGCAAAATGACAAAACTAGGGCATGGAAACGAAAGGCAAGAAGAAGCCATTCATAATTACTGAATCAAAAAAAATAAGCAAAACATAATAATAACAGTATCAACCACTCATTGATTACCTAAACTTTAGGCTGACTAGTGAGAAAGGCACTTGACATGAATATTTTCTTAGCAACTTATCTTAATTTTCAAGGGGTAATTTTAAAAGAAGAATGTATTTTCAGAGTGAGGCATAAAACATTGGGTTATCTCACCCTCTTCTCACTGTACCCAAAAGCAAAATATCCATAATGTTAAGTATCACATGTGGCACTGTCAGAAACAACAAAAAAAATGAGCTTTGCTTTACAAAGTAAAGATGCCTGTTTTATTTGCTCATGCTGTATACTGCTTAGTGTAGGGATTCTTGAAAATCACTCGTAGAAAAAGTAGTAATATTCTCTACCATCGATATTCAACTGTTTAATTTTAAAATTCATTTTTAAATAGGATATTGCAAAAAACATGAATATTGTGTTGCATTTGCTTGGAGTTTTTCTTATGAGAGTATTTCCCAAAGAAATACTTTTTAAAGCAACTATGTTAAATAACTTCAACATTGCAAAGTATTGATACCAGACTTAAGACTGGGGGCCTACAGAACGTTCACCATCTTCAAGAGCTGGGTGCTTTGTGAGGCCCAGACCTGCATTGGGGAGGAGTCCTGGAGGCATTTATGTGAATAGCAGTCTTCCTACTCACTGGACAAAGTAGAGTGGAATGTGTGGCTCTAATCTTAACATCTAGAATACAATCACAAAGTCATTTTCCATGTGAAGAAGGAAACTGAATTTATTCCTTTGACAATACAACATAATTTAGTGAATTCTTTCTTTAGCAACCAAAATGGTGCCCTGATGGTTTGATGAAATTACGGCAGCTTCTAAAAGTAGCCGACTATACCATAAGATGGGTAATACTTCAGGATTAACATAAATAAAAATCTCACTATAAGTTTTACATCATGTCCTTATAATAATAGATAAACATCCAGTGTCTACAGGGCAAGAGTCTCTGGATTGCAACACAGTCTCACCAGAGGGCAAGCTCTTGAAATGAAGTGGGTCAACATGATGTGAATGCCATCACACTCAGCCCATAAAAAATACAATATCCAGCCCTCTCACCTCCTCCAAACTCTTCATCTAATCAGTAGAGGAGCAGACATGTTTCACAGCGGTCCAACAACCAGCTCCAGAAAAAGCATAAGTGCTAAGGATGAATACCAACCCCATGATCAGGTGTAATATTCCACAGGGATGTCTAACTCGGGACAATGTCCAACAGCTTCCTTGGCTGTGATGCTGTTAAAATATAAAACTGGAACATCTATGTGAAGAAAGTCGGTCAGTCAGGGTGACAACACATTCATCCCCCACTGGAAACTGACCTCACTAATTTATATTGCCATTGAGCCGGCTACTGAAAACCTTTCTCCCTAGATTGGTTTTAAATGGGTAACACTTCTATTTCAAGAAGACACCAAGATTTTAAGTGCACCTTTGATGATTTAAATTACTCAGCTAACCAAACACTTGCCAAGATTGTCTAAGACTCAGTTTCCACACTGAAAAACGTCAGTGTTTGGTTTTCGAAATCTAAAAACCAAGACTTGATGTTAAACAACTCTTATCTTTTAATAAATACGATATATGTAAAAGTTCATAGTCCAAAGCATTCTTATAGCAAAATTCTATTTGATCTTCACCAAAAAAGGGTCAACCGCTACTTTTAATTCTTTTTTAAAAAATGTTCCATTCAAACTCCTTTATATATTGATTCTTTAGAGTTCTGTACTTTATAACCAACACACTTGTTTAACCACCTGTACAGAATATGGAGTTGTTCTATGATGACTTTTTCAGGTCTGTGTTAGGTGTAGTTTTAGATTTCTCATGCCACCAAAAATGCCTGGGGCTCTGTCTGAAAGTCAAAGAATTTTGGGGATGTTGGAGTTATAACTGAGACTTCATCCTATTTCCAAATTGCTCTACTTTCATTCCTAAGGAACCTCAATCTCAATAAGCCCTACAATATAAATCTCAATTAAATTGATACGGGGAGAACAGATGTGGGGCACCAACTCTATCCTTGCTGGGAAGAACAGAGTCAGGATTTTGTAAAATATTTGGAAACTAAATAGCAATCAAGTAATACAGAGAATCAGAAAAGTATGTCAATAGTCTTTCTACTATTGGTATCATCACCGGGTCTGAATTATTCCAAGTAAGAGACAATTCCTGGATTCTCTTATAAGGATCTGGGATTTACACTAAGAAAAGCTGATTTCCTCTTCTCAAGGGTCCAATCTGGTATATTTTGATCAAGGCCTTTTCCCCTTCCAAGTATGTCCCTTCATGAAAAATCATAAGAAGTCATATGAGCTCTGTCTAATAAATGGACCTGGTAGTAATTATTCTATGAAAGGAGTTTTCTGGACTTATAATTAAGAGATTTAAGGAAATAAGTACATTGTAAACAATTTAACCCACCTGGTCACACTGAAATGACTGACTTACCTAAATGTACCTACTGGTAGAAACTCAATGACACCTCATCAATGATTTGTTATACTTTTACCATGGTACCTATATTTTGCAAAAGTTAGATTTCTTGATTGAATGAAAAATGGAAAATTGATTTATCAAAAAGGAATAAATAAAACTATGTGTTTCTACTGGAAATGTAAAAGACATTATCATGTTGATAGATTCTAGCCCTATCTCTAAATCTATCACACAAACCTAAGTTTACATAATTTAATACTTATGTTTATACCTAATATCTCTTTATATGGACTACAATTTTTTCCAGATATGGAAAAGTATTAATATATTTAAGTAGTAATTTTTTTTCCTGAAAACTGGACAAATTCTCCTATTCTCCTCTCCACTCCCAACGCTGATATCTCCCCTAGATGTTCTGCCTAACGCATAAAAGATGCTTAAAAATTCTATCAAATGAGCATGCTCCTGCCCTCACGTGCATGCCTACACCCTCTCACCCCTTTGTGTGGTATTTCTTTTCTTTCCATATTCATTAATCAATTCCACCGAAACGTAGATGTAGGAATGGGAATGAGGAAAACATCATACTTTCACTATACTCATGGCACCATCTTGTGGCAATTCTGTAGTATTGCATATTCAAGTTTAATTTTTAAAGTTCACCAAAAACGTCTGGGAAAATGCATTTAAGAATTTCGCCTTGTGTCCTAATGGAAGATTTAACATTTTAAATATTCATGAGATATAATGTGAGAAATTTGGCCTATGCACTTAAAAGCCCACACACATATTTTAAGAGTCATATTATCTATTACAGTGCCCTAACCATAGAAGCTGTCTAATCTTGAATGTAGGATAGCAATGAAAATAAGAGATGATTAGGAGGGGAAGAAAACAACTGAAGTTGCTGGGAGCATTAAGGAAAAGCACAGGCTACTGAAAAAAAGAAAATAAGTGATATATATTGCTCCAGCTGACAACCTAGTTTCCAATCTTGCCCTCCACTGTTGCTTCCAGACCATTTCCTCCACTTTCTGCTGCAAGATACCCAGGTTTTACCACCGTTATCTTCTCAACTTAAATACAATCAAGGTTATGTCCTCAATTTAAAAATCTATGGAAGCTCTGTTTAAAATTCCTGAAGCTAAATAAAAGATGTCACTTCTTGAATCAAGCGGTAGAGTCTTTTGTCCCACCCCCTTGAATATGAGCTGGCCTTATGTCTTAGGCCATTCCCCCTGCTGTAACAAAATATCACAGACTGGGCAATTTATAAATAATAGAAATTTATTTCTCACAGTTCTGAATGCTGGGAAGTCCAAGATCAAGGCATCAGCCGATTCGGTGTCTGGAGAGGGCTGCTCTATGCTTCCAAAACAGCATCTTGTTGCTGTGTTCTCCAATAAGTTGGAGGTACCAACTGGCGGATGTGTGGGAGGCCATCTTAAACCATCTGCAGCTGCCTCCAGCTCCATGAGTGACCCCCAGTCAGTCCAGGATAAGAACCACCTAGCTGAGTACAGCCCAAATTTTTGACCCATAGAAGAATCATGATTAAAATAAAACAGTTTTTTAAAAAAGTTTCTGCCTACCTTTCCAAATTTTCTTGTGTTTCTTTCTAATTCTCTCACTCCATTTCAGCCATATCTCAGCATTTTAGATGCTCCAAGTATTTTCTCAACTTGAGATTTTGAACATTCTCTTCATTCCCTTTGGAAGACTTTTCTCCATTCTCTTTGCATGACTAACTCCTTTTTAGTCTTAAAATTTAAACCTTAAATGTAGAGGGCAGGATGCTGGTCACTGGCCATCCTACATGGAGAATGAATATGGTCAATTTCATCTGGACTTGGGAGACTGTAGGTGGGTCATGGAAAATGATCTCTGCAATTGGGTGGTATCCTTGGAAACAATACCCAAGGATGGGATGTCTGACTTTTTTATATATGTGTCTTTGCAGCTGTGTTTTTTCTATACCTCTGTTCCTACAGGACCAGAAAGATCCTTCTTCCTGTTCTGGCTCCTGTCTACCTTTGCAAAGGGATCTTCCTCCTTTTTTCCCAAATCGTATTTCACTCTAGTAATAACAGACTGTTTATAGTTTGCTCCTGCATGCATTTGCATTGCTGTTTCCTCTACCTGGATTATTGTTTTTTCTTGAATAACTTGAAACTCATCTTTGAATACTCACCTCAAATATCACCTCTAGGAAGCCTTCCCTGACCTCCGTAAAGTAAACCATTCCTTTCTTTGTGCCACATCTACCTTATATGTAGATCTATCATTATTCTTAGCATATTATATTGCCATTTGTTTATTTAAATATTTATGTTCTCTTAACACTTCTCTTAAGAGATTTTTTCATTAATCTCCATAAAATGAAAACTTGATAATATTTTAAAATTAGAAAAAAAAACAAAATTTGTGTTCATTTTGATAATGCTACTAGAAGACTGGGAGTTTATTTTTTAACCAAAATTTTTATTAAGATAATTGGTGAATCACATGCCATTGTAAGGAATAATACAGAGAGCTCCCTGAACACCTTGCCCAGCTTCCACCAATGGTAACATTTTATAAAACTAAAGAATGACATAGCAATCGTGATATTGACTTTGATATGATTTACAAATCTTATTCAGATTCCCCTGGTATCACTTTTATCCGTGTGTGTGTGTGTGTGTGTGTGTGTGTATGTGTGTGTGTGTGTGTGTGTGTGTGTTTGTGTGTGTGAGAGAGAGAGAGAGAGAGAGAGGCCTGTGTAGGTTTGTGTATCCACCACCACAGGATCTTTCACACTGCTCTTTTGTATCCACACCTACTTCCCTCCTGATATCCACCCCCACCCCTAACCCCTAGCAACCATGAATTTGTCCTCTATTTCTAAATTTGTGTCATTTCAAAAATGTTAAATAAATGGAATCATGCAGTATATAACTTTTGGGGATTGGCTTTTTTCACCCAGTATAATTTCTTGGAGATTCATCCAAAATGTTGCATGTGTCAATAGTTCATTCCTTTCTATTGTTGAGTGGTGCTCCTTGGTATAGATGTACCACAGTTTGTTTAATTTAAAGTCATTCCCAAAAGATACCTTAGGACCTGTGAAAGTACCTTTGCAGATGTGATTAAGTTAGGGATCTTGAACTGAAAAAAATAATTCTGGATTATCCAGGTGGGCCCTAAATTCACTGGCAAGTATCGTCATGAGATAAGGAGAAGGGAGATTTGAGGCAGAAGAAAAGACACCGACATACAGAAGGGAAGGTGATGTGAAGACCAAGGCAGAAATTGGAATGGCGCAGCCATAAGCCCAGGAATGCCAGGGCAGCTACCAGAAGGTGGAAGAGACAAGGAATGGATTCTCCCTAGAGCCTCTGGAGGGAGTGCAGCCCTGCCAAATTTCAGACTCTAGGCATAGAACATTGAAAGAATAAATTTCTGTTGTTTTAGGGCACCAAGTTTATGGTAATTTGTTGACAGCAGACTCAGGAAACTAACATAGAGTTGTTTACAATTTGGGGCTATTACAAATAATGCTGCTATGAACATTCACGTGCAGGTATTATGGGAACATATGTTTTCATTTCTCTGGAATAAATTCTCAAAAGTACAGCTGCTGGTCAAATGGCATCTGCACATTTAGCTACATAAAAAACTGTCAAGCTATTTTCTAGAGTGGCTATAACATTTTGCATTTCCATCAGCAATGTAGTAATGCATTTTCTGTGTCTCTTCACATCCTCTTCTTTCCATGTATGTCTGTTTCTGTGTCCAAATTTCCCATTTTCATAAGGACATCAGTCATATCGGATTAGAGCCCATGCCAATGACTTGGCTTTAACTTAATTATCTCTGTAAAAACCCTAGCTCCAAATAAGGTCACATTCTGAAGGACTGGGGGTTAGGACTCCAACACATCTTTTTTTTTATTTTTGTATTTTTTTTTTTTTTTTTGGTAGAGGAACACAATTCAACTCATAATACTCTCTAAAGCCAAGTGATGCACAAAAAAAAGGAGACTGGTATTTTGTTCCCTAATTAGGTGCCTGCTTTGTCAGTGGGCTTGTTAGCCTCCCATATGCTACATGAGCAAGAAAGAAAAGCCTCCCCAGCCCCCTCCTCCTCTACCTGCCTGGGCCTCAGCAGTTCCAGGTTTTCAAGAGGAATGTTAATTGTCAGATGGATTCTGTATGCGCCCTCAAGCCCCAGGAGTTGGTACAAATGAAAATAGAGGATACAATCTTGAAAGAGGCACACATGGGGGAGGAATGGAGCCTTTTGCTACCAGCTGGGGGTAAGCCAGAAGATGCAGCCATCTCACAAGGGACCCCCAATGCCTAAGGGACCCCAGTGCCTGCGGGACTGCCTGGGGGAGCTCTTCATCCACCCGGTCTGTTAGGAGCACCTGTGACCCTCAGAGACTGCCAGAACAGCAAGCACCAACTAAGAACAGTATCGCAACCTTGCCAAGGCTGTAAGGTAACCTCCCCCCTTGCAATCCTCCATGATTTCCCACCCCTGACTGGAAAGCAGGCTGAGGAGGGGCAGAGTGGGAGCCCTCCACTCTGAGTTTCAGGATCTGTCTAGCGAAATCTTAATTTGGCAATGAAAGGATGTTTTTATAAATAGAACTGACTCTTCTAAATCAAAGAGTCTTTCTGAATATACAAAAGTGAGAAATTATGGGCTGAGAGGGTGTTAAGGGAGCCTCTACCCAGCAGGAAACAGAAGTTTGATAGATCAAAACTGAGGAAAGTGACGGGTAAAAAATAAAACGATGTCAGGCTTGCTCCTCATTGAGCTGAGACTCTAAACGTGCACATGCACACAAAACGGCAAGAAGGTATATTCCATTTCAGTTCCTGCTGCTTCACTTAGCATTATGTCATAGACAATTTCCCCTGTCATCAGATATTCTTCAGAATATAATTTTTAGGGAGCACTAAAGGGAGGGAAGGGCACGCTAAAAAATGAATTTTTATAGCCCTTCCCCCTCTGCAAAGAGAGGGTGGCTTACAGAGTCAACACCCTACTTTGATTAGCTGTATTGAGGAATAAATGAGATACTTGGTATGTGACTGCCAGCGGTTGTGCCTATGCCTAAAAAAAGATTAAATTGCTTTTCCTTCTCATGTTCTTCCTCTCAGTGCCCAGGACAGGGCTGAGCGTGCAAATGTGTGTGATATAACGATGGGTGGCATCCTGGACAAAACTGCCTTAGTTAGTGGGAGTCTGTGGGAGGTGGCGCCTGGCCTTGTTCCCCTCCAGAGAGGTTGAGGAACCCCTTCAGGGCTTATCCAGAAGACCCCATATCCTCCTTGAGCTTGTGCGTGGTTTCTGGCCACCTGTCCTGGACATCACACTGCACCATCATCATCATTTGTGTCACCATTTTAAACTCTATTACCACCACCAGCAATAGTTTCTTTAAAACGGTTTATTGCTTAAATTATTGTGAAGGTAATATACACTTTTTGGAAAATCCATTAAAGTTTAAAGGGAAAAGTAAGAACTCACTTAGAAATGCTTAATGTCAACATTTTGGTGTGTTTTTTTTCTGGGTCTTCATTTTTATCGATATGTTCTTAGAAGTCCTGTTTGTCTCATGCATTTGGAACAGGAGACTCATTGGTTAGGTGAAAAGTTAATGTGGGGAATAGCATAAAAGGATACATATGTTACTTAAATATTTTAACCAAAACATAAAAATTTACATTTATTAGTAAGTCTCTTGAGGTAGAGCCAAGATCCGCTGATTCAAATTCCCCGGAGTATCTCTCGTGGGAACTCTCCTAAGGCAGGCTCTGTGGTTGTCAGTTTTGGCTTCTTTAAAGTGGAACAAGAGCCTGAAGATGCTTATGAACAAATTTGGGTGCAAAATCCTTCTAGAATTTTTTTTTTTTTTTTGAGACAGAGTCTCACTCTTTTGCCCAGGGTAGAGTGAGTGCCGTGGCGTCAGCCTAGCTCACAGCAACCTCAAACTCCTGGGCTTGAGTGATCCTCCTGCCTCACCCTCCCGAGTAGCTGGGACTACAGGCATGCGCCACCATGCCCGGCTAGTTTTTTCTATATATTTTTAGTTGTCCAATTAATTTCTTTCTATTTTTTATTAGAGACGGGGTCTCGCTCTTGCTCCGGCTGGTCTCGAACTCCTGAGCTCAAACAATCCGCCCACCTCGGCCTCCCAGAGTGCTAGGATTACAGGCGTGAGCCACCGCGCCTGGCCCCTTCTAGAATTTTTTACTGAGTATTTTACGGTTGTCTTGCCTACATATAATGTGACAGCATTTTTTGTCTTTAATATAATTTTTAATTGACACGTAATAATTGCACATGTTTATGGGGTACTAGGTGATATTTCAATACATGTATTCAATGCGTAATGGTCAAATAAGGGTAATTAGCATGTCTATCACTTATCATTTCTTTGTACGGGGAACATTTAGAATCTGCTCTTCTAGCTATTTGACAATATACAATAAATTGTTGGTAATTAGAGGCGCTCTATAGTGCTGCAGAACACTAGAACTTATTCCTCCTATCTAGCTGTGCTTTGTATCCGCTAACTAACCTTTGGTTAGCCCCCCAATCCCACCCTTTTCTGCTTCTAGTAACCACTGTTCTACTCAACACTTCTATAAGATCAACTTTTTTAGCTTTCATATATGAATGAGAATATTTGGTATTTATCTTTCTCTGCCTGGCTTATTTCAATAACATAATGTACTCCAAGCTCATCCATGGTGTCACAAATGACAGAATTTCCTTTTTATGGCTAAATAGTATTCCATTGCGTATACATGCCACATTTTCTTTATTCAGTCATCGTTGATGGACACTGAGTTTCAATCCACATCTTGGCTGTTGTGAGTAGTACTGCAATAAACATGAGAGTGAAGATATCTCTTGAACATATTGATTTCCTTTCCTTTTGATAGATATCCAGTAGTGGGATTGCTGGATCATAGGGTAGTTCTATTTTTAGTTTTTTTGAGGAACCTCCATACTGTTTTCCATGCTATACTAATTTACATTCCCACCAGCAGTGTATGAGCTCCCCTTTCTTTGCATCCTGGCCAACATTTGTTATTTTTTGTCATTTCCGTAATAGCCACTCTAACTGGGGTGAGCTGATAGTTCATTGTGGTTTTGATTTGCATATCCCCAGTGATCAGTTATATTGAACATTTTTTCATATACTTGCTGGCCATTTGTCTGTCTTCTTTTGAGAGATGTCTATTCATCTCATTTGCCTATTTTTAAATGGGATTATTTGTTTTTTTGCTGTTGAGTTGTTTGGTTCCTTATATATTCTGGATATTAATCCCTTGTCAGATGAATAGTTTGCAAATATTTTCTCCCATTTCTGCATTATAGTTTGATATAATTCCATTTGTTTGCTTTTGCTTTTGTTGCCTATGCTTTTGAAGTCTTCTCCATAAAATCTTTTTCCAGACCAATGTCCTGAAGTGTTTCTCCTCTGTTTTCTTCTCGTAGTTTTATAGTTTAGGGTCTTACACTTGAGTCTTTAATCCATTTTTTTTTTTTTTTGAGATAAAGTCTCACTGTGTTGCCCGGGCTAGAGTGCCGTGGCGTCATCCTAGCTCACAGCAACCTCAAATTCCTGGGCTCAAGCAATCCTTCTGCCTCAGCCTCCCGAGTAGCTGGGACTACAGGCATGCGCCACCATGCCTGGCTAAGTTTTTCTTTATATTTTTAGTCGTCCAACTAATTTCTTTCTATTTTTAGTAGAGATAGGGTCTCGCTCTTGCTCAGGCTGGTCTCGAACTCCTGACCTCAAGCGATCCTCCCACCTCAGCCTCCCAGAGTGCTAGGATTACAGGCGTGAGCCAGCACGCCGAGCCTGCATCTATTGAGATGATCATATAGTTTTTGTCCTTTTGATATGATGTGTCATGTTTATTGATTTGCATATGTTGAACCATCCTTGCATCCCTGGGATAAATTCCACTTGGTCATGGTGTGATATCTTTCTGATGTGCTATTGGATTTGGTTTGCTATATTTTTGGGAGGGACTTTTGCATCTATGTTCATCAGGGATATTGGCCTATGATTTTTTTTTTGTTGCGGTGTACTTGTCTGATTTTGGTATCAGGGAAATGCTGGCCTCATACAATGAGTTTGGAAGAATTCCTTCCTCTTCAACTTTCTGGAAGAGTTTGATAAGAATTGGTATTAGTTTGTCTTTAAATGTTTGGTAGAATTCAGTAGTAAAGCCATCAGTTCCTGGGCTTTTCTTTGATGGGAGACTTTTTTTTTTTTTTTAAGAGACAGTATCTCTCTTTTGCCTAGGCTGGAGTGCAGTGGCATGATCATAGCTCACTGCAGCCTCAAACTCTTGGTTTCAGCTTCTTGAGTAGCTGGGACTGCAGGTGTGCACCACTACTACCAGCTAATTTTTAAATCTTTTTTAGAGATGGGAGTCTCACTGTGTTGCCCAGGCTGGTCTCAAACTCCTATCCTCAAGTGATCCTCTTCAGTAGCTGAGATTACAGGCATGACCCACTGTGCCCAGCAGGAGACATTTTATTGCAAATTCAATCTTGTTTCTTGTAATTAGTCTGTTCAGGTTTTATGTTTCTTCTTGGTTCAATCTTGGTAGGTTGTATGTGTCTAGAAATTTATCAATTTCCATTAGGTTTTCTAATTCATTGGTGTATAGTTGTTCGTAATAGTCTCTAATGATCCATTGTATTTCTGTGGTATCAGTTGTAATGTCTCCTTTTTTGTCTCTGATTTTTGGGAGTATTTTCTCTTTTTTTCTTGGTTAGTCTAGCTAGTGGTTTGTCAATTTTGTTTATTTTTTCAAAAAACTTTTTTCATCGATCTTTTGTATTTTTTTAGTCTCTATTTTCACTATGATCTTTATTATTTCCTTCCTTGTACTAATTTTGTATGTTATTTGTTCTTGCTTTTCTAGTTCCTTGAGATGCATTATTAGCTTGTTTATTTGAAATCTTTCTACTTCTTTGATGTATGTATTTATTGCTATAAACTGCTCTCTTAATATTGCTTTTGCAATATCCCATAGATTTTGATACATTGTGTTTCTATTTTCATTTGTTTCAATGAATTTTTAAATTTTGTTCTTAATTTCCTTCTTGACCCATTGGTTATTCAGGAGCAAGTTGTTTAATTTCCATGTATTTATACAATTTAGAAAGTTCCTCTTGTTATTGATTTCTAATTTTATTTCATTACAGTCAGAAAAGATATTTGATTTTAATCCTTTTAAATTTGTTGAGACTTGTTTTGTGGTCTAACATGTGGTCTGTCCTGGAAAATGTTCCCATGTGCTGATGAAAAGAATGTGTATTCTGCAGCTATTTGATGGAATGTTCTGTAAATGTCCATTAGTTCCATTTGGTCTAAACTGCAGTTTAAATCAATGTTTCTTGCTTGATTTTCTGTCTAGTTGAACTGTCCAATGCTGAGAGTGGGGTGTTGAACTCCCTAACTATTATTGTATGGAATTCAATCTCTCCCTTTAGATATAATAATATTTGCTTTATATATCTGGGTACTCCAGTGTTGGGAGCATATAATTTATAATTGTTTTATCCTTTTGCTAAATTGCATTATATAATGACCTTCTTTGTCTCTGTTTACAGTTTTTGACTTAAAGTCTGTTTTATCTGATATAAGCATAGCTACTCCTGATTGTTTTGTTTTCTGTTTGCATGGAATATTATTTTCCATCCCTTCACTTTCATTCTCCATGTGTCTTTACAGGTGACATGAGTTTCTTGTAGACAGTGTATAGTTGGATCCTTTCTTTTACATCCATTCAGCCAGTCTATATCTTTTAAGTGGGGAATTTAATCCATTTACCTTCAAGGTTATTATTGATAGGTGAAGACTTACTCCTATCATTTTGTTAATTGTTTTCTGGTTGTTTTGTATATCTTTTGTTCCTTTCTTTCTCTCTTATTATCATTATGGTTTGGTGTTTTGTTGTTGTTATTTGTAGTGATAAGGTATGCTTCTTTTCTCTTTCTCCTTTGTGTATCTGCTCTACCAGTAAGTTTTATACTTTTGCATGTTTTCATGATAGTGATTATCATCTTTTTGTTTGCAGATGAAGGACCCCCTTGAGCATTTCTTGTAAGGCTATTTTAATGATGATGAATTCCCTTAGTTTTTGCTTCTCTGGGAAAGACTTTATTTCTCCCTAATTTCTGAAGGATAGCTTTGCTAGATATATATTGTTGGTTGGCAGTTTTTTATTTCAGCACTTTGAATATATCATCCCATTCTCTCCTGGCCTGTAAGGTTTCTGTGGAGAAATCTGCTGTTAGTCTAATGGAGATTCCCTTATATGTTACTTGATGCTTTTCTCTTGCTGTTTTTAGAATTCTTTGTCTTTGACTTTTGATGATTTAACTATAATGTGCCTCTAGGAAGACATTTTTGGGTTGAATCTGTTTGGGAATCTTTGAGCTTCCTGGATCTGGATGTCCATATCTCTCTCTAGACTTGGGAATTTTTCAGCAATTATTTCATTAGATAGGTTTTCTACACATTTCCCCCTCTGTTGTACTTCTGAAACTCCCGTAATACAAATATTTGGTCACTTAATGTTGTCTCTTAGGTCTTGTAGGCTTTCATCATCTTTTACATTCTTATTTCCTTTTCTCTTTTTTCTCCAACTGGGTAATTTCAAATGACCTGTCTTCAAGTCCAGACATTCTTTCTTCTACTTGATCAAATCTGCTGTTGAAACTCTGTTGTATTTTTTATTTTATTCATTAATTTTTTTAGCTGCAGGATTACTGTTTGGTTCTTTTATATGATTTCTATCTTTGTTGAATTTCTCATTCATATGAATTGTTTTCTTTTTTTTCAAGTTTTTAAAATAACCTTTATTTTTTTTAAAAGTTAGTATATGTAGTATAAGAAACTGAAAAACACAAGAAACAAAGAACAAAGTCATCCACAATCACAAGTAGTTTATGGTTTGATGTGTCCTTCTAGATCCTGAGTGTACGTAATATACAACATCTAATTTTATGGAATTGAGATTGTACAGTATGTATCATGCTTTTTCACATATCAAAATATCATGAATATTTGCCCATCAAAATCTCAAAGCTATATGAGTATTCTGATAATCAAGAATACACTACATTTTGTTATGAGTGTGCATTGTGCATTGTTCTTGCTTTTCTAGTTCCTTGAGATGCATTATTAGCTTGTTTATTTGAAATCTTTCTACTTCTTTGATGTATGTATTTATCGGCCGGGCTCGATGGCTCACGCCTGTAATCCTAGCTCTCTGGGAGGCCGAGACGGGTGGATTGTTTGAACTCAGGAGTTCGAGACCAGCCTAAGCAAGAGCGAGACCCCGTCTCTACTAAAAATAAAAAGAAATTAATTGAACAACTAAAAATATACAGAAAAAATTAGCCGGGCATGGTGGCGCATGCCTGTGGTCCCAGCTACTCGGGAGGCTGAGGCAGGAGGATCGCTTGAGCCCAGGAGTTTGAGGTTGCTGTGAGCTAGGCTGATGCCATGGCACT